>JASGCC010002476.1:0-28214 GCA_030067915.1 Hydractinia echinata
CTGAGTTCCAGCAATCATGTCAAATTAAGAAGAATGTTATTTCTTGGAGTCCAATTGTCTCATTTATCACATTTATAAGGTCAAAGTCCAAAATCAGTTCAATTAAGTCCCACAGTCAATCGTTTCACTGTTAAAAGCGATGCAACCTAGTAATATCAGAAAAATATCGCTAAATACATGTTGGTACGAATATGTGACGCAACCGTTGTAACTCAAACGGACTGATACCGTTAGAAAGTCAATGAAATGTAGTTTTTGAAACTGTCTCTATTTCTTCAGCGCGCTAACGGCTAGGATTGGTCCCACAGTAAAAAATGACTTATTTATCTAAATTTTTAAATAAAGCGCTACCACAGCGCCCAGTGTAATCGCTGAGTTCCAGCAATCATGTCAAATTAAGAAGAATGTTATTTCTTGGAGTCCAATTGTCTCATTTATCACATTTATAAGGTCAAAGTCCAAAATCAGTTCAATTAAGTCCCACAGTCAATCGTTTCACTGTTAAAAGCGATGCAACCTAGTAATATCAGAAAAATATCGCTAAATACATGTTGGTACGAATATGTGACGCAACCGTTGTAACTCAAACGGACTGATACCGTTAGAAAGTCAATGAAATGTAGTTTTTGAAACTGTCTCTATTTCTTCAGCGCGCGCTAACGGCTAGGATTGGTCCCACAGTAAAAAATGACTTATTTATCTAAATTTTAAATAAAGCGCTACCACAGCGCCCAGTGTAATGCTGAGTTCCAGCAATCATGTCAAATTAAGAAGAATGTTATTTCTTGGAGTCCAATTGTCATTTATCACATTTATAAGGTCAAAGTCCAAAATCAGTTCAATTAAGTCCCACAGTCAATCGTTTCACTGTTAAAAGCGATGCAACCTAGTAATATCAGAAAAATATCGCTAAATACATGTTGGTACGAATATGTGACGCAACCGTTGTAACTCAAACGGACTGATACCGTTAGAAAGTCAATGAAATGTAGTTTTTGAAACTGTCTCTATTTCTTCAGCGCGCTAACGGCTAGGATTGGTCCCACAGTAAAAAATGACTTATTTATCTAAATTTTTAAATAAAGCGCTACCACAGCGCCCAGTGTAATCGCTGAGTTCCAGCAATCATGTCAAATTAAGAAGAATGTTATTTCTTGGAGTCCAATTGTCTCATTTATCACATTTATAAGGTCAAAGTCCAAAATCAGTTCAATTAAGTCCCACAGTCAATCGTTTCACTGTTAAAAGCGATGCAACCTAGTAATATCAGAAAAATATCGCTAAATACATGTTGGTACGAATATGTGACGCAACCGTTGTAACTCAAACGGACTGATACCGTTAGAAAGTCAATGAAATGTAGTTTTTGAAACTGTCTCTATTTCTTCAGCGCGCGCTAACGGCTAGGATTGGTCCCACAGTAAAAAATGACTTATTTATCTAAATTTTTAAATAAAGCGCTACCACAGCGCCCAGTGTAATGCTGAGTTCCAGCAATCATGTCAAATTAAGAAGAATGTTATTTCTTGGAGTCCAATTGTCTCATTTATCACATTTATAAGGTCAAAGTCCAAAATCAGTTCAATTAAGTCCCACAGTCAATCGTTTCACTGTTAAAAGCGATGCAACCTAGTAATATCAGAAAAATATCGCTAAATACATGTTGGTACGAATATGTGACGCAACCGTTGTAACTCAAACGGACTGATACCGTTAGAAAGTCAATGAAATGTAGTTTTTGAAACTGTCTCTATTTCTTCAGCGCGCGCTAACGGCTAGGATTGGTCCCACAGTAAAAAATGACTTATTTATCTAAATTTTTAAATAAAGCGCTACCACAGCGCCCAGTGTAATCGCTGAGTTCCAGCAATCATGTCAAATTAAGAAGAATGTTATTTCTTGGAGTCCAATTGTCTCTTTATCACATTTATAAGGTCAAAGTCCAAAATCAGTTCAATTAAGTCCCACAGTCAATCGTTTCACTGTTAAAAGCGATGCAACCTAGTAATATCAGAAAAATATCGCTAAATACATGTTGGTACGAATATGTGACGCAACCGTTGTAACTCAAACGGACTGATACCGTTAGAAAGTCAATGAAATGTAGTTTTTGAAACTGTCTCTATTTCTTCAGCGCGCGCTAACGGCTAGGATTGGTCCCACAGTAAAAAATGACTTATTTATCTAAATTTTTAAATAAAGCGCTACCACAGCGCCCAGTGTAATCGCTGAGTTCCAGCAATCATGTCAAATTAAGAAGAATGTTATTTCTTGGAGTCCAATTGTCTCATTTATCACATTTATAAGGTCAAAGTCCAAAATCAGTTCAATTAAGTCCCACAGTCAATCGTTTCACTGTTAAAAGCGATGCAACCTAGTAATATCAGAAAAATATCGCTAAATACATGTTGGTACGAATATGTGACGCAACCGTTGTAACTCAAACGGACTGATACCGTTAGAAAGTCAATGAAATGTAGTTTTTGAAACTGTCTCTATTTCTTCAGCGCGCTAACGGCTAGGATTGGTCCCACAGTAAAAAATGACTTATTTATCTAAATTTTTAAATAAAGCGCTACCACAGCGCCCAGTGTAATGCTGAGTTCCAGCAATCATGTCAAATTAAGAAGAATGTTATTTCTTGGAGTCCAATTGTCTCATTTATCACATTTATAAGGTCAAAGTCCAAAATCAGTTCAATTAAGTCCCACAGTCAATCGTTTCACTGTTAAAAGCGATGCAACCTAGTAATATCAGAAAAATATCGCTAAATACATGTTGGTACGAATATGTGACGCAACCGTTGTAACTCAAACGGACTGATACCGTTAGAAAGTCAATGAAATGTAGTTTTTGAAACTGTCTCTATTTCTTCAGCGCGCTAACGGCTAGGATTGGTCCCACAGTAAAAAATGACTTATTTATCTAAATTTTTAAATAAAGCGCTACCACAGCGCCCAGTGTAATCGCTGAGTTCCAGCAATCATGTCAAATTAAGAAGAATGTTATTTCTTGGAGTCCAATTGTCTCATTTATCACATTTATAAGGTCAAAGTCCAAAATCAGTTCAATTAAGTCCCACAGTCAATCGTTTCACTGTTAAAAGCGATGCAACCTAGTAATATCAGAAAAATATCGCTAAATACATGTTGGTACGAATATGTGACGCAACCGTTGTAACTCAAACGGACTGATACCGTTAGAAAGTCAATGAAATGTTTTTGAAACTGTCTCTATTTCTTCAGCGCGCGCTAACGGCTAGGATTGGTCCCACAGTAAAAAATGACTTATTTATCTAAATTTTTAAATAAAGCGCTACCACAGCGCCCAGTGTAATGCTGAGTTCCAGCAATCATGTCAAATTAAGAAGAATGTTATTTCTTGGAGTCCAATTGTCTCATTTATCACATTTATAAGGTCAAAGTCCAAAATCAGTTCAATTAAGTCCCACAGTCAATCGTTTCACTGTTAAAAGCGATGCAACCTAGTAATATCAGAAAAATATCGCTAAATACATGTTGGTACGAATATGTGACGCAACCGTTGTAACTCAAACGGACTGATACCGTTAGAAAGTCAATGAAATGTAGTTTTTGAAACTGTCTCTATTTCTTCAGCGCGCTAACGGCTAGGATTGGTCCCACAGTAAAAAATGACTTATTTATCTAAATTTTTAAATAAAGCGCTACCACAGCGCCCAGTGTAATCGCTGAGTTCCAGCAATCATGTCAAATTAAGAAGAATGTTATTTCTTGGAGTCCAATTGTCTCATTTATCACATTTATAAGGTCAAAGTCCAAAATCAGTTCAATTAAGTCCCACAGTCAATCGTTTCACTGTTAAAAGCGATGCAACCTAGTAATATCAGAAAAATATCGCTAAATACATGTTGGTACGAATATGTGACGCAACCGTTGTAACTCAAACGGACTGATACCGTTAGAAAGTCAATGAAATGTAGTTTTTGAAACTGTCTCTATTTCTTCGCGCGCTAACGGCTAGGATTGGTCCCACAGTAAAAAATGACTTATTTATCTAAATTTTTAAATAAAGCGCTACCACAGCGCCCAGTGTAATCGCTGAGTTCCAGCAATCATGTCAAATTAAGAAGAATGTTATTTCTTGGAGTCCAATTGTCTCATTTATCACATTTATAAGGTCAAAGTCCAAAATCAGTTCAATTAAGTCCCACAGTCAATCGTTTCACTGTTAAAAGCGATGCAACCTAGTAATATCAGAAAAATATCGCTAAATACATGTTGGTACGAATATGTGACGCAACCGTTGTAACTCAAACGGACTGATACCGTTAGAAAGTCAATGAAATGTAGTTTTTGAAACTGTCTCTATTTCTTCAGCGCGCTAACGGCTAGGATTGGTCCCACAGTAAAAAATGACTTATTTATCTAAATTTTTAAATAAAGCGCTACCACAGCGCCCAGTGTAATCGCTGAGTTCCAGCAATCATGTCAAATTAAGAAGAATGTTATTTCTTGGAGTCCAATTGTCTCATTTATCACATTTATAAGGTCAAAGTCCAAAATCAGTTCAATTAAGTCCCACAGTCAATCGTTTCACTGTTAAAAGCGATGCAACCTAGTAATATCAGAAAAATATCGCTAAATACATGTTGGTACGAATATGTGACGCAACCGTTGTAACTCAAACGGACTGATACCGTTAGAAAGTCAATGAAATAGTTTTTGAAACTGTCTCTATTTCTTCAGCGCGCGCTAACGGCTAGGATTGGTCCCACAGTAAAAAATGACTTATTTATCTAAATTTTTAAATAAAGCGCTACCACAGCGCCCAGTGTAATCGCTGAGTTCCAGCAATCATGTCAAATTAAGAATGTTATTTCTTGGAGTCCAATTGTCTCATTTATCACATTTATAAGGTCAAAGTCCAAAATCAGTTCAATTAAGTCCCACAGTCAATCGTTTCACTGTTAAAAGCGATGCAACCTAGTAATATCAGAAAAATATCGCTAAATACATGTTGGTACGAATATGTGACGCAACCGTTGTAACTCAAACGGACTGATACCGTTAGAAAGTCAATGAAATGTAGTTTTTGAAACTGTCTCTATTTCTTCAGCGCGCGCTAACGGCTAGGATTGGTCCCACAGTAAAAAATGACTTATTTATCTAAATTTTTAAATAAAGCGCTACCACAGCGCCCAGTGTAATCGCTGAGTTCCAGCAATCATGTCAAATTAAGAAGAATGTTATTTCTTGGAGTCCAATTGTCTCATTTATCACATTTATAAGGTCAAAGTCCAAAATCAGTTCAATTAAGTCCCACAGTCAATCGTTTCACTGTTAAAAGCGATGCAACCTAGTAATATCAGAAAAATATCGCTAAATACATGTTGGTACGAATATGTGACGCAACCGTTGTAACTCAAACGGACTGATACCGTTAGAAAGTCAATGAAATGTAGTTTTTGAAACTGTCTCTATTTCTTCAGCGCGCGCTAACGGCTAGGATTGGTCCCACAGTAAAAAATGACTTATTTATCTAAATTTTTAAATAAAGCGCTACCACAGCGCCCAGTGTAATCGCTGAGTTCCAGCAATCATGTCAAATTAAGAAGAATGTTATTTCTTGGAGTCCAATTGTCTCATTTATCACATTTATAAGGTCAAAGTCCAAAATCAGTTCAATTAAGTCCCACAGTCAATCGTTTCACTGTTAAAAGCGATGCAACCTAGTAATATCAGAAAAATATCGCTAAATACATGTTGGTACGAATATGTGACGCAACCGTTGTAACTCAAACGGACTGATACCGTTAGAAAGTCAATGAAATGTAGTTTTTGAAACTGTCTCTATTTCTTCAGCGCGCTAACGGCTAGGATTGGTCCCACAGTAAAAAATGACTTATTTATCTAAATTTTTAAATAAAGCGCTACCACAGCGCCCAGTGTAATCGCTGAGTTCCAGCAATCATGTCAAATTAAGAAGAATGTTATTTCTTGGAGTCCAATTGTCTCATTTATCACATTTATAAGGTCAAAGTCCAAAATCAGTTCAATTAAGTCCCACAGTCAATCGTTTCACTGTTAAAAGCGATGCAACCTAGTAATATCAGAAAAATATCGCTAAATACATGTTGGTACGAATATATGACGCAACCGTTGTAACTCAAACGGACTGATACCGTTAGAAAGTCAATGAAATGTAGTTTTTGAAACTGTCTCTATTTTTCAGCGCGCGCTAACGGCTAGGATTGGTCCCACAGTAAAAAATGACTTATTTATCTAAATTTTTAAATAAAGCGTACCACAGCGCCCAGTGTAATCGCTGAGTTCCAGCAATCATGTCAAATTAAGAAGAATGTTATTTCTTGGAGTCCAATTGTCTCATTTATCACATTTATAAGGTCAAAGTCCAAAATCAGTTCAATTAAGTCCCACAGTCAATCGTTTCACTGTTAAAAGCGATGCAACCTAGTAATATCAGAAAAATATCGCTAAATACATGTTGGTACGAATATGTGACGCAACCGTTGTAACTCAAACGGACTGATACCGTTAGAAAGTCAATGAAATGTAGTTTTTGAAACTGTCTCTATTTTTCAGGCGCGCTAACGGCTAGGATTGGTCCCACAGTAAAAAATGACTTATTTATCTAAATTTTTAAATAAAGCGCTACCACAGCGCCCAGTGTAATCGCTGAGTTCCAGCAATCATGTCAAATTAAGAAGAATGTTATTTCTTGGAGTCCAATTGTCATTTATCACATTTATAAGGTCAAAGTCCAAAATCAGTTCAATTAAGTCCCACAGTCAATCGTTTCACTGTTAAAAGAGATGCAACCTAGTAATGTCAGAAAAACATCGCTAAATACATGTTGGTACGAATATGTGACGCAACCGTTGTAACTCAAACGGACTGATACCGTTAGAAAGTCAATGAAATGTAGTTTTTGAAACTGTCTCTATTTTTCAGCGCGCGCTAACGGCTAGGATTGGTTCCACAGTAAAAAATGACTTATTTATCTAAATTTTTAAATAAAGCGCTACCACAGCGCCCAGTGTAATCGCTGAGTTCCAGCAATCATGTCAAATTAAGAAGAATGTTATTTCTTGGAGTCCAATTGTCTCATTTATCACATTTATAAGGTCAAAGTCCAAAATCAGTTCAATTAAGTCCCACAGTCAATCGTTTCACTGTTAAAAGCGATGCAACCTAGTAATATCAGAAAAATATCGCTAAATACATGTTGGTACGAATATGTGACGCAACCGTTGTAACTCAAACGGACTGATACCGTTAGAAAGTCAATGAAATGTAGTTTTTGAAACTGTCTCTATTTTTCAGCGCGCGCTAACGGCTAGGATTGGTCCCACAGTAAAAAATGACTTATTTATCTAAATTTTTAAATAAAGCGCTACCACAGCGCCCAGTGTAATCGCTGAGTTCCAGCAATCATGTCAAATTAAGAAGAATGTTATTTCTTGGAGTCCAATTGTGTCATTTATCACATTTATAAGGTCAAAGTCCAAAATCAGTTCAATTAAGTCCCACAGTCAATCGTTTCACTGTTAAAAGCGATGCAACCTAGTAATATCAGAAAAATATCGCTAAATACATGTTGGTACGAATATGTGACGCAACCGTTGTAACTCAAACGGACTGATACCGTTAGAAAGTCAATGAAATGTAGTTTTTGAAACTGTCTCTATTTTTCAGCGCGCGCTAACGGCTAGGATTGGTCCCACAGTAAAAATGACTTATTTATCTAAATTTTTAAATAAAGCGCTACCACAGCGCCCAGTGTAATTGCTGAGTTCCAGCAATCATGTCAAATTAAGAAGAATGTTATTTCTTGGAGTCCAATTGTCTCATTTATCACATTTATAAGGTCAAAGTCCAAAATCAGTTCAATTAAGTCCCACAGTCAATCGTTTCACTGTTAAAAGCGATGCAACCTAGTAATATCAGAAAATATCGCTAAATACATGTTGGTACGAATATGTGACGCAACCGTTGTAACTCAAACGGACTGATACCGTTAGAAAGTCAATGAAATGTAGTTTTTGAAACTGTCTCTATTTCTTCAGCGCGCGCTAACGGCTAGGATTGGTCCCACAGTAAAAAATGACTTATTTATCTAAATTTTTAAATAAAGCGCTACCACAGCGCCCAGTGTAATCGCTGAGTTCCAGCAATCATGTCAAATTAAGAAGAATGTTATTTCTTGGAGTCCAATTGTGTCATTTATCACATTTATAAGGTCAAAGTCCAAAATCAGTTCAATTAAGTCCCACAGTCAATCGTTTCACTGTTAAAAGCGATGCAACCTAGTAATATCAGAAAAATATCGCTAAATACATGTTGGTACGAATATGTGACGCAACCGTTGTAACTCAAACGGACTGATACCGTTAGAAAGTCAATGAAATGTAGTTTTTGAAACTGTCTCTATTTCTTCAGCGCGCGCTAACGGCTAGGATTGGTCCCACAGTAAAAAATGACTTATTTATCTAAATTTTTAAATAAAGCGCTACCACAGCGCCCAGTGTAATCGCTGAGTTCCAGCAATCATGTCAAATTAAGAAGAATGTTATTTCTTGGAGTCCAATTGTGTCATTTATCACATTTATAAGGTCAAAGTCCAAAATCAGTTCAATTAAGTCCCACAGTCAATCGTTTCACTGTTAAAAGCGATGCAACCTAGTAATATCAGAAAAATATCGCTAAATACATGTTGGTACGAATATGTGACGCAACCGTTGTAACTCAAACGGACTGATACCGTTAGAAAGTCAATGAAATGTAGTTTTTGAAACTGTCTCTATTTTTCAGCGCGCGCTAACGGCTAGGATTGGTCCCACAGTAAAAATGACTTATTTATCTAAATTTTTAAATAAAGCGCTACCACAGCGCCCAGTGTAATCGCTGAGTTCCAGCAATCATGTCAAATTAAGAAGAATGTTATTTCTTGGAGTCCAATTGTCTCATTTATCACATTTATAAGGTCAAAGTCCAAAATCAGTTCAATTAAGTCCCACAGTCAATCGTTTCACTGTTAAAAGCGATGCAACCTAGTAATATCAGAAAATATCGCTAAATACATGTTGGTACGAATATGTGACGCAACCGTTGTAACTCAAACGGACTGATACCGTTAGAAAGTCAATGAAATGTAGTTTTTGAAACTGTCTCTATTTCTTCAGCGCG
This sequence comes from Hydractinia echinata, assembly GCA_030067915.1. NCBI lineage: Eukaryota > Metazoa > Cnidaria > Hydrozoa > Anthoathecata > Hydractiniidae > Hydractinia > Hydractinia echinata. The sequence continues at coordinate 9,189 of JASGCC010002476.1, forward strand.
CGCTAACGGCTAGGATTGGTCCCACAGTAAAAAATGACTTATTTATCTAAATTTTTAAATAAAGCGCTACCACAGCGCCCAGTGTAATCGCTGAGTTCCAGCAATCATGTCAAATTAAGAAGAATGTTATTTCTTGGAGTCCAATTGTGTCATTTATCACATTTATAAGGTCAAAGTCCAAAATCAGTTCAATTAAGTCCCACAGTCAATCGTTTCACTGTTAAAAGCGATGCAACCTAGTAATATCAGAAAAATATCGCTAAATACATGTTGGTACGAATATGTGACGCAACCGTTGTAACTCAAACGGACTGATACCGTTAGAAAGTCAATGAAATGTAGTTTTTGAAACTGTCTCTATTTCTTCAGCGCGCGCTAACGGCTAGGATTGGTCCCACAGTAAAAAATGACTTATTTATCTAAATTTTTAAATAAAGCGCTACCACAGCGCCCAGTGTAATCGCTGAGTTCCAGCAATCATGTCAAATTAAGAAGAATGTTATTTCTTGGAGTCCAATTGTGTCATTTATCACATTTATAAGGTCAAAGTCCAAAATCAGTTCAATTAAGTCCCACAGTCAATCGTTTCACTGTTAAAAGCGATGCAACCTAGTAATATCAGAAAAATATCGCTAAATACATGTTGGTACGAATATGTGACGCAACCGTTGTAACTCAAACGGACTGATACCGTTAGAAAGTCAATGAAATGTAGTTTTTGAAACTGTCTCTATTTTTCAGCGCGCGCTAACGGCTAGGATTGGTCCCACAGTAAAAAATGACTTATTTATCTAAATTTTTAAATAAAGCGCTACCACAGCGCCCAGTGTAATCGCTGAGTTCCAGCAATCATGTCAAATTAAGAAGAATGTTATTTCTTGGAGTCCAATTGTCTCATTTATCACATTTATAAGGTCAAAGTCCAAAATCAGTTCAATTAAGTCCCACAGTCAATCGTTTCACTGTTAAAAGCGATGCAACCTAGTAATATCAGAAAAATATCGCTAAATACATGTTGGTACGAATATGTGACGCAACCGTTGTAACTCAAACGGACTGATACCGTTAGAAAGTCAATGAAATGTAGTTTTTGAAACTGTCTCTATTTTTCAGCGCGCGCTAACGGCTAGGATTGGTCCCACAGTAAAAAATGACTTATTTATCTAAATTTTTAAATAAAGCGCTACCACAGCGCCCAGTGTAATTGCTGAGTTCCAGCAATCATGTCAAATTAAGAAGAATGTTATTTCTTGGAGTCCAATTGTGTCATTTATCACATTTATAAGGTCAAAGTCCAAAATCAGTTCAATTAAGTCCCACAGTCAATCGTTTCACTGTTAAAAGCGATGCAACCTAGTAATATCAGAAAAATATCGCTAAATACATGTTGGTACGAATATGTGACGCAACCGTTGTAACTCAAACGGACTGATACCGTTAGAAAGTCAATGAAATGTAGTTTTTGAAACTGTCTCTATTTTTCAGCGCGCGCTAACGGCTAGGATTGGTCCACAGTAAAAAATGACTTATTTATCTAAATTTTTAAATAAAGCGCTACCACAGCGCCCAGTGTAATTGCTGAGTTCCAGCAATCATGTCAAATTAAGAAGAATGTTATTTCTTGGAGTCCAATTGTCTCATTTATCACATTTATAAGGTCAAAGTCCAAAATCAGTTCAATTAAGTCCCACAGTCAATCGTTTCACTGTTAAAAGCGATGCAACCTAGTAATATCAGAAAATATCGCTAAATACATGTTGGTACGAATATATGACGCAACCGTTGTAACTCAAACGGACTGATACCGTTAGAAAGTCAATGAAATGTAGTTTTTGAAACTGTCTCTATTTCTTCAGCGCGCTAACGGCTAGGATTGGTCCCACAGTAAAAAATGACTTATTTATCTAAATTTTTAAATAAAGCGCTACCACAGCGCCCAGTGTAATCGCTGAGTTCCAGCAATCATGTCAAATTAAGAAGAATGTTATTTCTTGGAGTCCAATTGTCTCATTTATCACATTTATAAGGTCAAAGTCCAAAATCAGTTCAATTAAGTCCCACAGTCAATCGTTTCACTGTTAAAAGCGATGCAACCTAGTAATATCAGAAAAATATCGCTAAATACATGTTGGTACGAATATGTGACGCAACCGTTGTAACTCAAACGGACTGATACCGTTAGAAAGTCAATGAAATGTAGTTTTTGAAACTGTCTCTATTTCTTCAGCGCGCGCTAACGGCTAGGATTGGTCCCACAGTAAAAAATGACTTATTTATCTAAATTTTTAAATAAAGCGCTACCACAGCGCCCAGTGTAATCGCTGAGTTCCAGCAATCATGTCAAATTAAGAAGAATGTTATTTCTTGGAGTCCAATTGTGTCATTTATCACATTTATAAGGTCAAAGTCCAAAATCAGTTCAATTAAGTCCCACAGTCAATCGTTTCACTGTTAAAAGCGATGCAACCTAGTAATATCAGAAAAATATCGCTAAATACATGTTCGTACGAATATGTGACGCAACCGTTGTAACTCAAACGGACTGATACCGTTAGAAAGTCAATGAAATGTAGTTTTTGAAACTGTCTCTATTTTTCAGCGCGCTAACGGCTAGGATTGGTCCCACAGTAAAAAATGACTTATTTATCTAAATTTTTAAATAAAGCGCTACCACAGCGCCCAGTGTAATCGCTGAGTTCCAGCAATCATGTCAAATTAAGAAGAATGTTATTTCTTGGAGTCCAATTGTCTCATTTATCACATTTATAAGGTCAAAGTCCAAAATCAGTTCAATTAAGTCCCACAGTCAATCGTTTCACTGTTAAAAGCGATGCAACCTAGTAATATCAGAAAAATATCGCTAAATACATGTTGGTACGAATATGTGACGCAACCGTTGTAACTCAAACGGACTGATACCGTTAGAAAGTCAATGAAATGTAGTTTTTGAAACTGTCTCTATTTTTCAGCGCGCGCTAACGGCTAGGATTGGTCCCACAGTAAAAAATGACTTATTTATCTAAATTTTTAAATAAAGCGCTACCACAGCGCCCAGTGTAATCGCTGAGTTCCAGCAATCATGTCAAATTAAGAAGAATGTTATTTCTTGGAGTCCAATTGTGTCATTTATCACATTTATAAGGTCAAAGTCCAAAATCAGTTCAATTAAGTCCCACAGTCAATCGTTTCACTGTTAAAAGCGATGCAACCTAGTAATATCAGAAAAATATCGCTAAATACATGTTGGTACGAATATGTGACGCAACCGTTGTAACTCAAACGGACTGATACCGTTAGAAAGTCAATGAAATGTAGTTTTTGAAACTGTCTCTATTTTCTTCAGCGCGCTAACGGCTAGGATTGGTCCCACAGTAAAAAATGACTTATTTATCTAAATTTTTAACTAAAGCGCTACCACAGCGCCCAGTGTAATCGCTGAGTTCCAGCAATCATGTCAAATTAAGAAGAATGTTATTTCTTGGAGTCCAATTGTCTCATTTATCACATTTATAAGGTCAAAGTCCAAAATCAGTTCAATTAAGTCCCACAGTCAATCGTTTCACTGTTAAAAGCGATGCAACCTAGTAATATCAGAGAAATATCGCTAAATACATGTTGGTACGAATATGTGACGCAACCGTTGTAACTCAAACGGACTGATACCGTTAGAAAGTCAATGAAATGTAGTTTTTGAAACTGTCTCTATTTTTCAGCGCGCGCTAACGGCTAGGATTGGTCCCACAGTAAAAAATGACTTATTTATCTAAATTTTTAAATAAAGCGCTACCACAGCGCCCAGTGTAATGCTGAGTTCCAGCAATCATGTCAAATTAAGAAGAATGTTATTTCTTGGAGTCCAATTGTCTCATTTATCACATTTATAAGGTCAAAGTCCAAAATCAGTTCAATTAAGTCCCACAGTCAATCGTTTCACTGTTAAAAGCGATGCAACCTAGTAATATCAGAAAAATATCGCTAAATACATGTTGGTACGAATATGTGACGCAACCGTTGTAACTCAAACGGACTGATACCGTTAGAAAGTCAATGAAATGTAGTTTTTGAAACTGTCTCTATTTTTCAGCGCGCGCTAACGGCTAGGATTGGTCCACAGTAAAAAATGACTTATTTATCTAAATTTTTAAATAAAGCGTACCACAGCGCCCAGTGTAATCGCTGAGTTCCAGCAATCATGTCAAATTAAGAAGAATGTTATTTCTTGGAGTCCAATTGTGTCATTTATCACATTTATAAGGTCAAAGTCCAAAATCAGTTCAATTAAGTCCCACAGTCAATCGTTTCACTGTTAAAAGCGATGCAACCTAGTAATATCAGAAAAATATCGCTAAATACATGTTGGTACGAATATGTGACGCAACCGTTGTAACTCAAACGGACTGATACCGTTAGAAAGTCAATGAAATGTAGTTTTTGAAACTGTCTCTATTTTTCAGCGCGCGCTAACGGCTAGGATTGGTCCCACAGTAAAAAATGACTTATTTATCTAAATTTTTAAATAAAGCGCTACCACAGCGCCCAGTGTAATCGCTGAGTTCCAGCAATCATGTCAAATTAAGAAGAATGTTATTTCTTGGAGTCCAATTGTCTCATTTATCACATTTATAAGGTCAAAGTCCAAAATCAGTTCAATTAAGTCCCACAGTCAATCGTTTCACTGTTAAAAGCGATGCAACCTAGTAATATCAGAAAAATATCGCTAAATACATGTTGGTACGAATATGTGACGCAACCGTTGTAACTCAAACGGACTGATACCGTTAGAAAGTCAATGAAATGTAGTTTTTGAAACTGTCTCTATTTCTTCAGCGCGCGCTAACGGCTAGGATTGGTCCCACAGTAAAAAATGACTTATTTATCTAAATTTTTAAATAAAGCGCTACCACAGCGCCCAGTGTAATCGCTGAGTTCCAGCAATCATGTCAAATTAAGAAGAATGTTATTTCTTGGAGTCCAATTGTGTCATTTATCACATTTATAAGGTCAAAGTCCAAAATCAGTTCAATTAAGTCCCACAGTCAATCGTTTCACTGTTAAAAGCGATGCAACCTAGTAATATCAGAAAATATCGCTAAATACATGTTGGTACGAATATGTGACGCAACCGTTGTAACTCAAACGGACTGATACCGTTAGAAAGTCAATGAAATGTAGTTTTTGAAACTGTCTCTATTTCTTCAGCGCGCGCTAACGGCTAGGATTGGTCCCACAGTAAAAAATGACTTATTTATCTAAATTTTTAAATAAAGCGCTACCACAGCGCCCAGTGTAATCGCTGAGTTCCAGCAATCATGTCAAATTAAGAAGAATGTTATTTCTTGGAGTCCAATTGTCTCATTTATCACATTTATAAGGTCAAAGTCCAAAATCAGTTCAATTAAGTCCCACAGTCAATCGTTTCACTGTTAAAAGCGATGCAACCTAGTAATATCAGAAAAATATCGCTAAATACATGTTGGTACGAATATGTGACGCAACCGTTGTAACTCAAACGGACTGATACCGTTAGAAAGTCAATGAAATGTAGTTTTTGAAACTGTCTCTATTTTTCAGCGCGCGCTAACGGCTAGGATTGGTCCCACAGTAAAAAATGACTTATTTATCTAAATTTTTAAATAAAGCGCTACCACAGCGCCCAGTGTAATCGCTGAGTTCCAGCAATCATGTCAAATTAAGAAGAATGTTATTTCTTGGAGTCCAATTGTCTCATTTATCACATTTATAAGGTCAAAGTCCAAAATCAGTTCAATTAAGTCCCACAGTCAATCGTTTCACTGTTAAAAGCGATGCAACCTAGTAATATCAGAAAAATATCGCTAAATACATGTTGGTACGAATATGTGACGCAACCGTTGTAACTCAAACGGACCCGTTAGAAAGTCAATGAAATGTAGTTTTTGAAACTGTCTCTATTTTTCAGCGCGCGCTAACGGCTAGGATTGGTCCACAGTAAAAAATGACTTATTTATCTAAATTTTTAAATAAAGCGCTACCACAGCGCCCAGTGTAATCGCTGAGTTCCAGCAATCATGTCAAATTAAGAAGAATGTTATTTCTTGGAGTCCAATTGTCTCATTTATCACATTTATAAGGTCAAAGTCCAAAATCAGTTCAATTAAGTCCCACAGTCAATCGTTTCACTGTTAAAAGCGATGCAACCTAGTAATATCAGAAAAATATCGCTAAATACATGTTGGTACGAATATGTGACGCAACCGTTGTAACTCAAACGGACTGATACCGTTAGAAAGTCAATGAAATGTAGTTTTTGAAACTGTCTCTATTTTTCAGCGCGCGCTAACGGCTAGGATTGGTCCCACAGTAAAAAATGACTTATTTATCTAAATTTTTAAATAAAGCGCTACCACAGCGCCCAGTGTAATCGCTGAGTTCCAGCAATCATGTCAAATTAAGAAGAATGTTATTTCTTGGAGTCCAATTGTGTCATTTATCACATTTATAAGGTCAAAGTCCAAAATCAGTTCAATTAAGTCCCACAGTCAATCGTTTCACTGTTAAAAGCGATGCAACCTAGTAATATCAGAAAAATATCGCTAAATACATGTTGGTACGAATATGTGACGCAACCGTTGTAACTCAAACGGACTGATACCGTTAGAAAGTCAATGAAATGTAGTTTTTGAAACTGTCTCTATTTTTCAGCGCGCGCTAACGGCTAGGATTGGTCCACAGTAAAAAATGACTTATTTATCTAAATTTTTAAATAAAGCGCTACCACAGCGCCCAGTGTAATGCTGAGTTCCAGCAATCATGTCAAATTAAGAAGAATGTTATTTCTTGGAGTCCAATTGTCTCATTTATCACATTTATAAGGTCAAAGTCCAAAATCAGTTCAATTAAGTCCCACAGTCAATCGTTTCACTGTTAAAAGCGATGCAACCTAGTAATATCAGAAAAATATCGCTAAATACATGTTGGTACGAATATGTGACGCAACCGTTGTAACTCAAACGGACTGATACCGTTAGAAAGTCAATGAAATGTAGTTTTTGAAACTGTCTCTATTTCTTCAGCGCGCTAACGGCTAGGATTGGTCCCACAGTAAAAAATGACTTATTTATCTAAATTTTTAAATAAAGCGCTACCACAGCGCCCAGTGTAATCGCTGAGTTCCAGCAATCATGTCAAATTAAGAAGAATGTTATTTCTTGGAGTCCAATTGTCTCATTTATCACATTTATAAGGTCAAAGTCCAAAATCAGTTCAATTAAGTCCCACAGTCAATCGTTTCACTGTTAAAAGCGATGCAACCTAGTAATATCAGAAAATATCGCTAAATACATGTTGGTACGAATATGTGACGCAACCGTTGTAACTCAAACGGACTGATACCGTTAGAAAGTCAATGAAATGTAGTTTTTGAAACTGTCTCTATTTCTTCAGCGCGCGCTAACGGCTAGGATTGGTCCCACAGTAAAAAATGACTTATTTATCTAAATTTTTAAATAAAGCGCTACCACAGCGCCCAGTGTAATCGCTGAGTTCCAGCAATCATGTCAAATTAAGAAGAATGTTATTTCTTGGAGTCCAATTGTGTCATTTATCACATTTATAAGGTCAAAGTCCAAAATCAGTTCAATTAAGTCCCACAGTCAATCGTTTCACTGTTAAAAGCGATGCAACCTAGTAATATCAGAAAAATATCGCTAAATACATGTTGGTACGAATATGTGACGCAACCGTTGTAACTCAAACGGACTGATACCGTTAGAAAGTCAATGAAATGTAGTTTTTGAAACTGTCTCTATTTTTCCAGCGCGCGCTAACGGCCAGGATTGGTACCACAGTAAAAAATGACTTATTTATCTAAATTTTTAAATAAAGCGCTACCACAGCGCCCAGTGTAATCGCTGAGTTCCAGCAATCATGTCAAATTAAGAAGAATGTTATTTCTTGGAGTCCAATTGTCTCATTTATCACATTTATAAGGTCAAAGTCCAAAATCAGTTCAATTAAGTCCCACAGTCAATCGTTTCACTGTTAAAAGCGATGCAACCTAGTAATATCAGAAAAATATCGCTAAATACATGTTGGTACGAATATGTGACGCAACCGTTGTAACTCAAACGGACTGATACCGTTAGAAAGTCAATGAAATGTAGTTTTTGAAACTGTCTCTATTTTTCAGCGCGCGCTAACGGCTAGGATTGGTCCACAGTAAAAAATGACTTATTTATCTAAATTTTTAAATAAAGCGCTACCACAGCGCCCAGTGTAATCGCTGAGTTCCAGCAATCATGTCAAATTAAGAAGAATGTTATTTCTTGGAGTCCAATTGTCTCATTTATCACATTTATAAGGTCAAAGTCCAAAATCAGTTCAATTAAGTCCCACAGTCAATCGTTTCACTGTTAAAAGCGATGCAACCTAGTAATATCAGAAAAATATCGCTAAATACATGTTGGTACGAATATGTGACGCAACCGTTGTAACTCAAACGGACTGATACCGTTAGAAAGTCAATGAAATGTAGTTTTTGAAACTGTCTCTATTTCTTCAGCGCGCTAACGGCTAGGATTGGTCCCACAGTAAAAAATGACTTATTTATCTAAATTTTTAAATAAAGCGCTACCACAGCGCCCAGTGTAATCGCTGAGTTCCAGCAATCATGTCAAATTAAGAAGAATGTTATTTCTTGGAGTCCAATTGTGTCATTTATCACATTTATAAGGTCAAAGTCCAAAATCAGTTCAATTAAGTCCCACAGTCAATCGTTTCACTGTTAAAAAGGATGCAACCTAGTAATATCAGAAAAATATCGCTAAATACATGTTCGTACGAATATGTGATGCAACGTTGTAACTCAAACGCACTGATACGGTTAGAAACTCAATGAAATGTAGTTTTTGAAACTGTCTCTATTTTTTTCAGCGCGCGCTAACGGCTAGGATTGGTCCACAGTGAAAATGACTTATTATCTTAATTTTTAAATAAAGCGTTACCACCAGCGCCCAGTGTAATTGCTGAGTTCCAGCAATAGATGTCAAATTAGAAGAATGTTATTTCTTGGAGTCCAATTGTCTCATTTATCACATTTATAAGGTCAAGTCCAAAATCAGTTTAATTAAGTCCCACAGTCAATCGTTTCACTGTTGAAAGCGATGCAACCTAGTAATATCAGAAAATATCGCTAAATACATGTTGTACGAATATGTGATGCAACCGTTGTAACTCAAACGCACTGATACCGTTGGAAACTCAATGAATTGTAGTTTTGAAACTGTCTCTATTTTTTCAGCGTCGCGCTAACGGCTAGGATTGGGTCACAGTGAAAATGACTATTTATCTTAAATTTTTAAATAAAACGTTACCACAGGCGCCCAGTGTAATTGCTGAGTTCCAGCAATCATGTCAAATTAGAAGAATGTTATTTCTCGGAGTTCAATTGTCTCATTTATCACATTGTATAAGGTGAAAGTCCAAATCAGTTCATATTAAGTCCTACAGTCAATCGTTTCACTGTTTAAAAGCGATGCAACCTAGTAAAATCATAGAAATATCGCTAATACATGTTCGTACGAACATGTGATGCAAACGTTGTAACTCAAACAGAGTTATACCGTTAGAAACTCAATGAAATGTAGTTTTTAAAACTGTCTCTATTTCTTCAGCGCGTACTAACGGCTAGGATTGGTCCCACAGTAAAAAATGACTTATTTATCTAAACTTTTAAATAAAGCGCTACCACAGCGCCCAGTGTAATCGCTGAGTTCCAGCAATCATGTCAAATTAAAAAGAATGTTATTTCTTGGAGTCCAATTGTGTCATTTATCACATTTATAAGGTCAAAGTCCAAAATCAGTTCAATTAAGGTCCCACAGTCAATCGTTTCACTGTTAAAAGCGATTGCAACTAGTAATTCAGAAAAATATCGCTAAATACATGTTCGTACGAATATGTGATGCAACCGTTGTAACTCAAACGCACTGATACCGTTAGAAACTCAATGAAATGTAGTTTTTGAAACTGTCTCTATTTTTTCAGCGCGCGCTAACGGCTAGGATTGGGTCCACAGTGAAAATGACTTATTTATCTAAATGTTTAAATAAAGCGTTACCACAGCGCCCAGTGTAATTGCTGAGTTCCAGCAATCATGTCAAATTAGAAGAATGTTATTTCTTGGAGTCCAATTGTTTCATTTATCACATTTAAAAGGTCAAAGTCAAAAATCAGTTTAATTAAGTCCCACAGTCAATCGTTTCACTGTTTAAAGCGATGCAACCTAGTAATATCAGAAAAATATCGCTAAATACATGTTCGTACGAATATGTGATGCAACCATTGTAACTCAAACGCACTGATACCGTTAGAAACTCAATGAATTTTAGTTTTTGAAACTGTCTCTATTTTTTCAGCGCGCGCTAACGGCTAGGATTGGGTTCACAGTGAAAATGACTTATTTATCTAAATTTTTAAATAAAGCGTTACCACAGCGCCCAGTGTAATTGCTGAGTTCCAGCAATCATGTCAAATTAGAAGAATGTTATTTCTCGGAGTTCAATTTTCTCATTTATCACATTTATAAGGTGAATGTCCAAAATCAGTTCAATTAAGTCCTACAGTCAATCGTTTCACTGTTAAAAGCGATGCAACCTAGTAATATCAGAAAATATCGCTAAATACATGTTCGTACGAACATGTGATGCAAACGTTGTAACTCAAACAGAGTTATACCGTTAGAAACTCAATGAAATGTAGTTTTTGAAACTGTCTCTATTTTTTCAGCGCGCGCAAACGGCTAGGATTGGGTCAACAGTGAAAATGACTTATTTTTCTAAATTTTTAAATAAAGCGTTACCACAGCGCCCAGTGTAATTGCTGAGTTCCAGCAATCATGTCAAATTAGAAGAATGTTATTTCTTGGAGTCCAATTGTCTCATTTATCACATTTATAAGGTCAAAGTCCAAAATCAGTTTAATTAAGTCCCACAGTCAATCGTTTCACTGTTGAAAGCGATGCAACCTAGTAATATCAGAAAAATATCGCTAAATACATGTTGGTACGAATATGTGATGGAACCGTTGTAACTCAAACGCACTGATACCGTTGGAAACTCAATGAATTGTAGTTTTTGAAACTGTCTCTATTTTTTCAGCGCGCGCTAACGGCTAGGATTGGGTTCATAGTGAAAATGACTTATTTATCTAAATTTTTAAATAAAGCGTTACCACAGCGCCCAGTGTAATTGCTGAGTTCCAGCAATCATGTCAAATTAGAAGAATGTTATTTCTCGGAGTTCAATTGTCTCATTTATCACATTTATAAGGTGAAAGTCCAAAATCAGTTCAATTAAGTCCTACAGTCAATCGTTTCACTGTTAAAAGCGATGCAACCTAGTAAAATCATAGAAATATCGCTAAATACATGTTCGTACGAACATGTGATGCAAACGTTGTAACTCAAACAGAGTTATACCGTTAGAAACTCAATGAAATGTAGTTTTTGAAACTGTCTCTATTTCTTCAGCGCGTACTAGCGGCTAGGATTGGTCCCACAGTAAAAAATGACTTATTTATCTAAACTTTTAAATAAAGCGCTACCACAGCGCCCATTGTAATCGCTGAGTTCCAGCAATCATGTCAAATTAAAAAGAATGTTATTTCTTGGAGTCCAATTGTGTCATTTATCACATTTATAAGGTCAAAGTCCAAAATCAGTTCAATTAAGTCCCACAGTCAATCGTTTCACTGTTAAAAGCGATGCAACCTAGTAATATCAGAAAAATATCGCTAAATACCATGTTCGTCACGAATATGTGATGCAAACCGTTGTAACTCCAAACGCACTGATACCGTTAGAAACTCAATGAAATGTAGTTTTTGAAACTGTCTCTATTTTTTCAGCGCGCGCTAACGGCTAGGATTGGGTCCACAGTGAAAATGACTTATTTATCTACATTTTTAAATAAAGCGTTACCACAGCGCCCAGTGTAATTGCTGAGTTCCAGCAATCATGTCAAATTAGAAGAATGTTATTTCTTGGAGTCCAATTGTCTCATTTATCACATTTAAAAGGTCAAAGTCAAAAATCAGTTTAATTAGGTCCCACAGTCAATCGTTTCACTGTTTAAAGCGATGCAACCTAGTAATATCAGAAAAATATCGCTAAATACATGTTCGTACGAATATGTGATGCAACCATTGTAACTCAAACGCACTGATACCGTTAGAAACTCAATGAATTGTAGTTTTTGAAACTGTCTCTATTTTTTCAGCGCGCGCTAACGGCTAGGATTGGGTTCACAGTGAAAATGACTTATTTATCTAAACTTTTAAATAAAGCGTTACCACAGCGCCCAGTGTAATTGCTGAGTTCCAGCAATCATGTCAAATTAGAAGAATGTTATTTCTCGGAGTTCAATTGTCTCATTTATCACATTTATAAGGTGAATGTCCAAAATCAGTTCAATTAAGTCCTACAGTCAATCGTTTCACTGTTAAAAGCGATGCAACCTAGTAATATCAGAAAAATATCGCTAAATACATGTTCGTACGAACATGTGATGCAAACGAACATTTCAATTTCAATTCATTTCAATGAACATTTTAAAGATTTACAAAACGATTCAATTAAGTCTGATGGTTGTATTGAAACAAACATTGAAAACCAATTACAGTCTATAAGAAAAAAGAAGCACGAAGAGTTTAATGCGATGCAAGAAATTACCGTCAAAAGCAGAAAACAACGTCTACAACAATTAGCCGGTTATAAAATAGAATCCCGTCCTAGCCATTTAAATACATCAATTGAATCGGATACCGAGAAAGTTGATTGTGACAATGATGTTACATATATATTGGGAGATTCCATAATAAAGGATGTTAAAGGGTGGAAGCTTGGGAATCAATTCAACGATAAGACAAAAGTCATTGTTAAACCATTCTCCGGAGCAAAAATAGACGCGATGAATCATCATGTGATCCCCTCACTAAACCAAAAGCCTAATAGAGTTATTTTGCATGTCGGTACAAACGACATACCATCTAAAAGACTCATCATCAAATCTGCAATGATATTTTGTCTCTGGCTTTGAAAATGAGTGATAAAACCAATGTTATCATATCAGGAATCATTGAAACGCGAAGACAGATATAATGTAAAGGTCAAAGCGGTAAACGAGCTACTCAAATCAAAATGCCAGGAGCGAAAACATTTGTTTTATTACTCATACTATATCTCCAAAACTTCATCTAAACCGAAGTAATCTTCATCTGAATCGAAAAGGAACCTTGTTGCTATCCCAAAAATTTGTTGACACACTAAAGAAATATCAAAATGAATGAAATGTAGTCTACAACGATGACATGAATGTGAATGACAGTCAAAACCTTTCCAATACTTTACCTTCTTGAGAAATTTACGGATAAAAATCCTAAGAATGTTATTATTGCCCACGTGAATATCAACTCAATACGAAATAAATTTGACTTCCTGAAAGAGTTTGTGGAAAAAAACATCGATATTCTCTGCATATGTGAAACAAAAGTAGATTCATCTTTCCGGTAGGTCAATTTGACATGCCTGGATTCAAGCTTTCCCTTTCGCCGTGACCGGGGATAAAAATGGTGGAGGTTTGATGATCTTTGCAAATGAAAATCTTCTTACTAAAGAACTGACTTCATTCAAGGTACAGAATGGAATAGAACTGATTACGTTGGAGATAACCTAAGGAAGAAGAAGTACCTATTGCTGTACACTTATCGTCCACCGTCACAATGCACACACTTTTTCCTCTCAAATATCACGAATGCACTTAATTTTCACATGAGACATTACTCAAACATTATCGTAATGGGCGATTTTAACCTGGAGCCAGATAGTGATGAAATGTCAGAGTTTATGAGTGCCTTTCGATTTGTCTAATCTAATAAAGAAAAAACATGTTTTAAATCAGCATCAAATCCCTCATGTATTGATCTGATTTTAACTAATATTGGAAGGACGTTTAAACACACAAGTACTATCGAAACTGGTCTTTCAGATTTTCACAGAATGGTGCTAACTGTTATGAAAACTACTTATGTAAAAGCTCCAACCGAAAGTTGTGATTATCATGACTACTCTCATTTTAATAAAGAGATATTTATATCAGAATTGACCAAACAGGATGCAAATATAACCCACGTATGAACAATTTCATAACACTTTCAAAAATATATTACATAATCATATGCACTTAAAAAGAAAATCTTGCGATCGAATAATAAACCATTTATGAACAAGAATTTGCGAAAGGCTATCATGCTGCGTTCCAGACTACGCAATAAATCGATATCATCTCCTTCAGCTGAAAACATCAAGCAGTATAAATTACAACGAAATCTTTTGTGTCAAGCTGTCGAGAAAGGCCAAATTTACTTACTATTCAAACCTTAATACTAAGAAGATAACAGATAACAAATGTTTTTGGCGTACTGTGAAGCCATTTGTCAGTGATGATTCATCAAACCAAAGAAAATCATTCTTTATCGAAAATGAGTGTATTATCTCGAGTGATGAAGACATAGCAAATATCTTCAACTCTTATTTTCAAAAGGTTATCAGTTCATTGAAGTTATATCGATGGCCTGATGTTTCAACAGATTCACATGATTACGTTCTGAATGCTATTTATAAATACGAACTTTACATCCGAGTATCCAAAAAATCAATGAGAGAATAATACACCATATTGCGAGATTCAATTAGTCCAACAACGGGAAGTGAAATGTGGGAAGAAATGAAGAAATTAGATGAATCCAAATCAAATGTTGCTGGTGATATTCCGAGTAGAATTTTGAAAGATTATTATAGTTTATATTATCAAAGTCTCGTTAGCATATTTAACAACACCGTTATTAAGGATTCTGAATTTCCAAATGAGTTAAAATGTGCCGAAGTCTGTCCAATTTTTAAAAAAGGCGATCCATCAGCTAAAGAAAATTTTCGACCTATAAGTATTTTGCCTGTGGTCTCTAAAATATTTGAAAAGCTCCTATATAAACAACTTATGGGTTTTTTTCTGTGATAAACTATCTCCGTATTTATGTGGTTTCCGAAAGGGCTTTAGTACTCAACAATCTCTCTTGCGTATGTTCTCGAAGTGCGAGGAGCATTAGATGCCAAACAAAAAGTTGGAGCTATCTTTATGGATCTATCAAAAGCCTTTGACTGTATTAGCCATGATCTTCTCATAGCGAAGTTATATGCCTATGGTTTAAGTTTTTCGGGCTCTAAAACTTGTGGCTAGCTATCGGAAAAATAGGAAGCAACGTATCAGACTGGCAAACTCTTTTAGCGAATGGCTTGAAATGACTTTCGGTGTCCCTCAAGGGATCTGTGCTAGGACCTCTCCTTTTCAACATCTTTTGAATGATTTTTTAATCTTTTGTCACCAGCGATATATGCAATTATGCTGACGATAACACGATTTATGTTTATAGGAAACTCCTGAGGAAATATTTTGTGCGAGCTTGAAAATGAGATAGAACTGTCTCAACATGGTTTAAGGTTAAACTGCTTACAAACTGAATGAAAGGAAGTTGTCATTTTATGTTTTCGGTAGCAACACACAATGTTTTCTACAAGTTAATATCAATGGAACAGCTGTGCAATGCTCTTCGGAGAAAAACTTCTTGGTATTACAATAGATAATATGTTGACTTTTAGCAAACACGTTAAAGATTTTGCAAGAAAGCAAGCCAATAAAATTAAATGCTCTTGTTAGATTATCACCGTATATGGATCAACAAAAATTATATCTCATATTAAATTCTTTTATTTTATCTCAGTTTGGTTACTGTCCTTTACTTTGGATGTTTTGTAACCGTACTACTAACAATTCCATCAATAGAATCCATAGTAGAGCCCTTCGTGTAATAACTAATGATTATAGCTCTTCATTTCAAGACCTATTGGATAAAACTGGAACTGTTAGTGTACATCACCGTAATTTGATTATTTTATTAAAAGAATTATATAAAGTCAAAAATAATACCAATCCTGATATTATGTCCGAAGTATTTATTCTTAACAAAAATAGGTACTCGAATCGTATTAATTCAGAGTTTTTTCGAGGTAGAGCACAAACTGTAAAATATGGCTTGGAAACTGTAACCTTCAGAGGACCGCAGCTATGGGCAACTCTACCAAAATCTATTCAAGAAGCGCCATGCATTTCAACATTTGTAAGTTGTCTAAAAAAATGGAAAGGCTTAACTTGTCAGTGTGCGTCTTTGTAGATTGTATATTCCACAATTTAGGACATATAGAAATAAGATCACCTTTTGAGGTTTAAATTCTTTTAGTTTTATTTAATTATTTTTAATTTATATGTGTTAGTTACATGAAGTCGATTTTAATTAGTCAGTTTTTTTTTAAAATACTGACTATTTTTTATTGTATCTTCGACAAATTAATGTGAATAAAAAAAAAAAAAAAAACGCAAACAGAGTTATACCGTTAGAAACTCAATGAAATGTAGTTTTTGAAACTGTCTCTATTTTTTCAGCGCGCGCAAACGGCTAGGATTGGGTTCACAGTGAAAATGACTTATTTTTCTTAAATTTTAAAAATAAAGCGTTACCACAGCGCCCAGTGGTAATTGCTCGAGTTCAAGCAATCATGTCAAATTAGAAAGAATGTTATTTCTTGGAGTCCAATTGTCTTATTATCAACATTTATAAGGTGAAAGTCCAAAATCAGTTTAATTAAGTCCCACAGTCAATCGTTTCACTGTTAAAAGGCGATACAACATAGTAAAATCAGAGAAATATCGCTAAATACATGTTGGTACGAATATATGACGCAACCGTTTATAACTCAAACGGACTGATACCGTTAGAAAAGTCAATGAAATGTAGTTTTTGAAACTGTCTCTATTTCTTTCAGCGCGTACTAACGGCTAAGATTGGTTCCCACAGTAAAAAATGACTTATTTATCTAAATTTTTAAATAAAGCGCTACCTACAGCGCCCAGTGTAATCGCTGAGTTCCAGCAATCATGTCAAATTAAGAAGAATGTTATTTTCTTGGAGTCCAATTGTGTCATTTATCACATTTATAAGGTCAAAGTCCAAAATCAGTTCAATTAAGTCCCACAGTCAATCGTTTCACTGTTAAAAGCGATGCAAGCCTAGTAATATAGAAAAATATCGCTAAATACATGTTCGTGACGAATATGTGATGCAACCGTTGTAACTCAAACGCACTGATACCCGTTTAGAAACTTCAATGAAATGTAGTTTTTGAAACTGTCTCTGTTTTTTTCAGCGCGCGCTAACGGCTAGGATTGGGTCCACAGTGAAGATGACTTATTTATCTAAATTTTTAAATAAAGCGCTACCACAGCGCCCAGTGTAATCGCTGAGTTCCAGCAATCATGTTAAATTAAGAATAATGTTATTTCTTGGAGTCCAATTGTGTCATTTAATCACATTGATAAGGTCAAAGTCCAAAATCAGTTCAATTAAGTCCACCAGTCAATCGTTTCACTGTTAAAGCGATGCAACCTAGTAATGTCAGAACATTATCGCTAAATACATGTTGGTACGAATATGTGACGCAACCGTTGTAACTCAAACGGACTGATCCCGTTAGAAAGTCAATGAAATGTAGTTTATGAAACTGTCTCTATTTCTTCGGCGCGCGCTAACGGCTAGGATTGGGTCCCCACGGTAAATAATGACCTTTATTTATCTAAATTTTTAATACAGCGCTACCACAGGCGCCCGAGTATGTAATGCGCTGAGGTTCCACGCAATCATGACAAATTAAGAAAAATGTTATTTCTTGGAGTCCAATTGTGCTCACTGATCACATTTATAAGGTCAAAGCTCCAAAATCAGTTCAATTAAGTCCCACAGTCAATCGTTTCACTGTTAAAAGCGATGCAACCTAGTAATATCAGAGAAAATCGCTAAAACATGTTGGTACGAATATATGACGCAACCGTTGTAACTCAAACGGACTGATACCGTTAGAAAGTCAATGAAATGTAGTTTTTGAAACTGTCTCTATTTCTTCAGAGCGCGCTAACGGCTAGGATTGGTCCCACAGTAAAAATGACTTATTTATCTAAATTTTTAAAAAAAGGCTACACAGCGCCCAGTGTAATCGCTGAGTTCCAGCAATCATTCAAATAAGAAGAATGTTATTTCTTGAGTGCAATTGTGTCATTTATCACATTTATAAGGTCAAAGTCCAAAATTAGTTCAATTAAGTCCCAGTCAATCGTTTCACTGTTAAAAGCGATGCAACTAGTAATATCAGAGAAAATATCGCTAAATACATGTTGGTACGAATATGACGCAACCGTTGTAACTCAAACGGACTGATACCGTTAGAAAGTCAATGAAATGTAAGTTTTTGAAACTGTCTCTATTTCTTCAGCTCGTGCTAACGGCTAGGATTGGTCCCACAGTAAAAAATGACTTATTTATCTAAATTTTAAATAAGCGCTACCACAGCGCCCAGTGTAATCGCTGCGTTCCAGCAATCATGTCAAATTAAGAAGAATGTTATTTCTTGGAGTCCAATTGTGTCATTTATCACATTTATAAGGTCAAAGTCCAAAATCAGTTCAATTAAGTCCCACAGTCAATCGTTTCACTGTTAAAGCGATGCAACCTAGTAATGTCAGAACATTATCGCTAAATACATGTTGGTACGAATATGTGACGCAACCGTTGTAACTCAAAACGGACTGATACCGTTAGAAAGTCAATGAAATGTAGTTTGAAACTGTCTCTATTCTTCGCGCGCGCTAACGGCTAGGATTGGTCCCACAGTAAAAAATGACTTATTTATCTAAATTTTTAAATAAAGCGCTACCACAGCGCCCAGTGTAATCGCTGAGTTCCAGCAATCATTTACAAATTAAGAAGAATGTTATTTCTTGGAGTCCAATTGTCTCATTATCACATTTATAAGGTCAAAGTCCAAAATCAGTTCAATTAAGTCCCACAGATTACTAGGTTGCATTCGCTGTTTAACAGTGAAACGATTGA
>JASGCC010002477.1:0-28211 GCA_030067915.1 Hydractinia echinata
TATATTTATGCTTAATATTGTCCATGAATATGACTAAGAAGGTCATCCTTATTTCACTATTATATCCCCATTTCTGAAATTCAAATTTCAACGATATGAAAATTCAAACTTTCGCTTTTTTTTATTTCGGTCCAGTTATCATGTGACTACTCTGCTCTGTACTGACTCGTAACCCTGTCTCGATTTGTAATCCCTATTTCCCCGATGTGTAATCCATGTCCCGATTTATAATCCCTATTCTCCCGATTTGTAATCTCTATCCCGATTTATAATCACCATCCCGATTTGTAAATACTTTCTGCACCCATTTGGAAGCCCTAATTTTTGCACAGATAACAAATCGAAGCAGGGATAACAAATCGGAGCACGGATAAAAAATCGGAGCACGGATTATAAATCAGCAAACCTTGCAGATTGTGAGTGCCCTGATTTTAAACTGGAGTGACATGAATATTTGATGGACCTTTCCACGCTAGAGCTTTAACTGAAATGGTCATACTTGTCATTTAGGAAGGGGTGGGCACCATGCAATCAAACTTTGATGTCTACAATCCATGACATTAATTGTGAGACTTATTGGTTTTGGAGTTTCCAAATTTCAATCACCGATAGATTCGCAACATCAACTGTCGCTTTTTTAAAAAGTTATTGCAACACCATGGACGGAAAAAAACAAAAATTTACCTTTGTGACAGGAATGCCGGTTCTTTTGTGTCGATAACCAAGAAACGAGAAAGTTACAATGCCTGCGAAGAGAGATGTTCCACAGTTCACCAACACCACTATTATCGCATCATTAACACAGTTGTTCTTTCTTGGCATGTAGCTTGAGAAGGCTATCAATGCACCGAACCCGATACTTAAGCTGTAAAAAATCTGCGTAGCTGCATCCATCCATGCTTCAAATTTGAGAATACCGTCTAGCTAAATATATAATGTGCAAATGTGTTGTAATTTGTTTGTTCTCTAAGACAATGACACTCATCTAAACAATTATTTGCTAAATCATAAAAATGCCCATCTGAATGTACACAAATTAAGTAACAGGAAGTTTTAATGTCCTTGGGGATTCTACCTAATGGCTGGCTCTTCCTCCCCTCCGAATGTAACTATGTTACATTACCATAAATGAAAACAACTTACGTCAGGGGTGAAAAAAGCTTTGATTCCATCACCAGCTCCATCTAATGTGACTCCACGAATAAATAAAATAAAAAGCAACACATACGGAAACGTTGCGGTAAAATATGCAGCCTAAAATGTAGAAAGAATAATAGAAAGATTTGAGAGGAGCAAGTTTGATGGAAGAAAAACCTATATCCTGCAAACCGAAAAAAAATTTGAGCAAAAGTCGAAATGCGATGCTTAAGAACAACAAAATTATTTAATTTTCAAATTTATACAATTTTGATTTTTATTGTCAATGTGGTTTTTAAGGTAAGTGAAACCGGTGACAGCAACATTTTTTACAAACCTTTCCACTAGACTTGACACCTTTCAGCACACAAAGGTAAACAACAAGCCATCCAGCTGCTAAGCAACCGAAGATTTTCCAATTGATACTACTACCATCGGATATCGTAGGCGAAACTTGAAGTGCAGAATGGTACCAGTAATACTGCGGCGGATCTAACACACAACAATCCGCAAAATTATCAACCGCGGCTTTAGCTTTTAGTGTTGCGTTTAAAACCCATGATAAACTTTGGTTTTGTTGCTGCCAGAGTGTTAAATTAGTTTTAACGATCATGTAAGCGTCGTATTTATCGCAAAATTTCTGTTGCCAAGGAAGTTCTTTTGTGAAGGAAACAAAGAAATAGTACAAGCACCACGTGATGACGACTATGTAGTAGGAACACATCGCAAAAGAAACGAGCATACATGATATGCCAACACCAAAAAAGACCGGATGGACATTGGTCCAACATCTGACTGCACTTTGTTTCATTCTTTGACCCATAGCAAACTCCATGATGAATAAAGGAAATCCTTGCAGAATCATCATCAAAAAGTACGGAATCAAGAAGGCACCTAAATGGAAGATTTAACTTCGTCAGTTTATTTGTGCCAACAAACAGTTTCCAAAGTGTTTAAATTTTTGGAAACCCAAGCTATACCAAAGTCAAAGTTGTTTTTTTTAGTTTCCAGGAGATGAAAATTAAAGCTATTTGGGGTGCAAGCAACAGGTGAATTTGACCACAAACTTATTTCCTGAAGGGAAGGGCAAAAATGTCCTGCCCTTCCGTTTTTTACTTGTAACTTTTGATTGCCTGACTTATTTTACTTCAAATTTTCAGTATCTATCTATATGAAGTTGATTTATCAGGAAATATTTGAAATTGCGCCCTTAACAGGTGTCCAGCCACGCTCATACTTCTAAGGCCCCTTATGCAAATTAACCATTTTTTTAGAATATTAAGTGAATTTTATGAGGGTTTTTCATTATAATTTGTAGTTTTTCTCTTTTTGGCACTCCATTTTTGGCTATATTACATAAGTGTTAGTCTAAATAACATCGTAACACAATTGTGCTAAGTCATATAGAACCTGTTTTGAAATTTCCATAGACAACCTAGGGTAATAAGATAATAATAAATATACTCATTTCAACGCCTCAATAAAACAATAGGTAAACCTGAAACCTAAAAACGCAATATTCTAGGCTCAGAAGAGAAAGATTTGTCCAATTTGATCTTTTAGAGCATATCTGCGATTTATATACTGAAAAAATGAAAAAACAGCAATTTTCAAAATTTTGCACGTTACCAAATTTAAAAAGTTTTCCGCCATTTTAATTATTGTATGTATTGTGCCAAATATTTTCCAAAATAACCAAGTAGTTAGGGGTAGAGCATTTCCCCTTCCCACCCTTTGACCGGGTCAATCAGGCCCCAACCTGAATAGGGTTGGGGTCTGAATAGTAGGCTACCTACTGATGGCATGGGTCAAAAATATCTAGACTTTAAGCTCATTTCTATTTTCGTTAAAATACATAGCTATCATTTGCTTACTTACTTAATTTGTTTACAGAATTTTAAAAATTGCCTTATTGCCTTATCGTCCAATGTGTTTTTTAACATTATGTTATAAGACGATTTGGAAGAACAAACAAACCTCCACCATTCTTTTGGCACAAGTATGGAAATCTCCACACATTACCCACTCCAACAGCTAGACCAACTGATGCGAGTAGAAATTCTGCTTTACTTCCCCATGCTTCTCTTCCTTCTTTCTGATCAAGTTCTTCATCCAGATGTTTGTCTGCGTCAAAAGCCCCATTTTTTTCAATCAGTTTGTCTAAAATAAGTGCATAGTTTTAATTGGCTTGTTGTTTGTCTTATGCCATAAGAATAAAATTAAAAAAAATTACCCGAATTATTTTATTATTATTATTATTCCAAATATTTATACAGAATAAAGCCACTTCAGTGTTGGAAACACTGTTATTAACGTGGGTCATTTGTTTATACACCGGCTAGCCTACCCAATTTCCCTCACATGGCATGGGTTGACCCGTAGCTGTAGTAAAGACACTTGCTAAATGTGTCCGCGCTGTGGACCGAACCACGGACCTTTACGAAGCGAACGCCATAACCACAAGGCCACGCGCCACTTAATCCATTGTCTGTAGAACAGAGTTTTTGTGACAAACGATTCACAAAATTTCTTGTTAAAAAATTGATACAAACATTGTTTAAACTAAAATTGTGAATAATCCAGTACTAAAGTCTTTCTTAATAATTTCAAAAAAAATGAAATATTGGCGCTTCATAAGTACATTCATGAAAACAACTTTTTGTAATTAGCTGTTATCCTACATAACAATCACAAATTTGTTTTTAAAATTCCGATGTATATCTTTCAGATATTATTAGTAATACCTGACCCGTACTTATTAGATTTTCTCCGTTGTGATGCAACGCTCTTTTGATATACAATTTGATCATTTGATTAAATTTTGAGTAACCATCACAATCAAGCATCTCGATAAATACCGACCAGATTCTTATTGTTTTCAAGTTCGGAAATATTATACAGACCACTATTAACTTGCATAATCTCCTCACCTTCACATATGACCTAGGCTTCACTTTGTAATGTATTTTTCATGTGTCAAGAACGTTGCAACGTTTAAGCTTTTCTACGTATTTTGGACTGTTAATTTTTTGCTGTGTGTGACGTGTTGAACGTTTTTTATAAATACTTTCGAATTGGTGTTTTTTCTACAAGCGTATAAGCGTAGAGTTTTGGCTAACATGCACTTGTTATTAAAATTCTAACGTGAAAAGTTGTGTATGCATGAAATTTATGTATGTACAAGAACAACAACAAAAAATTACATGTAACAACAAAACACCAGGTAAAAAAAAATATTAATACGAATATAATTGAAGAAAGAAAGAAAAGCAGAAAAATATCTGCAATAATAAAAGACTACTAAAATTAGCTGTCGAATAAAAAAGAGAAAAAAATAATGATAGATTATATCTGTCACTTCTACCTTGCTTCACTTCATCAGTTCCTTCTTCAACCTTTACCCCATTTACTGCGATGGAGTTTTCTTTCCCAGACATATTCTTACCAAGTTTTACTCGTCCAACACTCAACCCGATTAAGCAGCAACTACCTTTCTTAAGCCAACGCAGTAGTCAAAACAGCAGAATTAATTAAATTTACCAACGCCTTCGTTGTCAAGCTTATCTCTTACTTGCTTTTCAAAAGGTTTTCCATTAAAAGGTATAAACACGCTTTTATTGCTATTTACATTGACGCAAGAACTCTAATCATGTCTTAAACTAACCGACATTCTTAACCTCATTAATAACCAGGCTACTGCTATCTACTTACTAGGCGCGAGTCTAACTAATTATTTTATCTTGGGGCGTCACAGGGCGTTTTGTATTCAATTTGATTGTCCTCCTAAGCTAATTGGAATGCCATGGCATGGATCTCAAAACAACAACATCATTAAACGACCAACCTAGTTCCCAGGGCTTCTCGCTCATTTTTCAGATACCGGACGGATAGGGGATTGCCTTTAGATATAGCAAAAAAGAAAAAAGAGGCCTTGGAACTGAAACGAGTTTGGACTTTCAGCTTAGAAGAACAAAAATGCAATGGATGGTCACAGCTAGAACAGTCATGCAGGAAAAGAGTTTGGTTTTGCTTCTAAAAGTTTTCCGTAAATGCTCACAACAACTACCATCTTGGTCAAAATAAGTGTAGACAATGTTGTAAATTTTGAAGTTATTTCCGGTTAGTAGTTATTTTTAGACGAAATTAGGTTTTTATGTTTAGATGCACACTCTTATATTGTACTGACTTTAGCTGACGTTGGCATTACCATATTTCTCGACTTTCAGGATCTTAATGGGCGATGACGTAAATTGCATCCCGTACTTCTAATCATTCACTGTGTCTCGGCATTTTAATTTTACACAATCTTCTCTTTTTAGAACCAAGATTGAGACCATTTTAATGCAACACTGCAATGCAAGTTAATATTATAGGAAAGAGATCGTCGTTAAATCCAAAACAGAAGATGGTGGAAGTAAAATTATGATTTGTCAAACAGTGATCCAAATACTATCAAATTCGGTTACCTTAAAACCGGTAAACATTAACTCAAAACATTTTATTTCAATTCTGTTACTTCACATTTAATAATCCTCACAAATACTCCTCTTTTTGAATAAGAAAATTGTAAAAAATTCATTTTCGTCCTCAACATCTCCTTGAGATAAACCAACCGAGAGCTCTGGGAACGAGAATGTGTAACGCATAAATTAAAAAAACATAAAACACATTTTGTATACGAATTAAGTCTATGAGACTCAACTTTAAATTTAATTAAAAAATTATAAAATTCATGCTGCTGCTAATCCGTCCCACCTACTGCTTTCTACTTGACTTTTTGTGAATTTTTAATTAAACGTGTTTATTAAAAACCTTTCTTGCGTTGTCTTCATAAGTATCAAACATTATTTAGACAGAAGTAAAATCAAATCATCGCCAAGCATTATCACAACCATTTTATTCGAACACCTCCATTCAATTCGAACATCACCTTTTAAACCGAACACCATCATTTAAACCGAACACTACCTTTTAAACCGAACACTACCTTTCAACCGCACTAGATAAAGTTGGACTTGCGGGATGAAAAATAAAGCACCAAACAATATTAAGAAAAATTCTCTTCCGTTTGCGTTCCAAACTTCCGCCTTATAAAGCGGTTGAAATGTTTTTATCATGCTTATTCCGTCAGATTAATAATATAATAAATTTAACTTAATATGTTTTTTTACAGGATTCTTTTGAATTTGATTGATATGAAATAAGACTGATGTATTTTATTTTCAATAGTTAGTTTGTTAACTGTTTAACCCTGGAGGTCTCCAAGGTTTAACTCAGATATTGACAGTCAAACATAGTGAGATTTAAGAGCACTTCGTCACAACCAATACAAAAAACGGTTACACTTTCCTGTTTTGTTATGTTTTGTGTACCTTTTCGTTGGAAGTAGCTAAAGCAGTTTAATTTTTGGTTAAATTGTGACCAATAACAATCAAAAACGTTTTGATGTAGCCATCAGTATTGGCATGCCCTTTTTGTTCCCTATATCATTTTTTTAGAAAAAAGGAACATCTATCTTTTTAGCATGATTTTTTTATTCATTCGTGTCATTTTTTGTTCTGAACAGGACATTTCATGGTATTGATCGTTTAGTCTGGTATTATGGCAATTAGTGAAATCGTCTGGAGACGGAAGCGAAGGTAAGATGGAGGGTTGAAGTGTAGAAAGAGAAGAAAAAAGAAAATAAGATTTCGATTGTAAATTAAAAAAATCAATGCTCTCATGTAAATTTTATCATGCAACAAAGAACCATATACATATGGTAACCACGTGTTGCCAAGATTTAACATAACCTAACTAACATTTTTCATTTAACATTTATATTTGCACTAAATGCTGACAGGAAGAGTGGACACAGGATTTAAAGTAAAAAGAATTTTGTAGTATTGATAATTTATAAGCAACGTTTGGCTCAAACCACTATTTAACTATTGGTTCTGGGGGTTCTTTTTATAACCTTTTATGGGTAAACCTTCAATTTTAGCAACTTTTTTTAACTTTAATTAGCTAAATTCTTCTGAACGTTTTAAAATCACTCACTGTTGCCAATGGCAACCATTTTTTTCGGGTTCGGTTTATTAAAGCAGAAATGTCTTAACCCTATTCGGTCCGGGGGGGGGGGGGATTCCCCCCTCTAACGGTTTTTTTAATAACTCCTTAAGGCTACATTGCATGGCTACGATACTTACTGAGTTTCAATAATTATCTATTAGACACCTGCATGCCAAATTTTTGGGTCCCATACCTACTCGAAACTACCCCTAAAAATCTCTATGAAACTCTTATAGTAGGGAAAATATAATAACTCTTGTTAGGATTATCGTTAGAACTTGAAACTTACAATATAACTTTGTTTCATCAAGAAGAATCATTTTGGATTCCGCCGGTCATAATATGTTCGAAAAACCCCTGACCGAATAGGGTTAAGAAGCTTTGCATGACTTGTTAAAAAATCATTGATGATGGAAAATGTGTCAAAAAAAATTTGGGATTAATCAAGGTATCAGGGAAGGTATTATTAAGAGAAGGGCGCTTAATAGATGACATAAAATTTAATCAAGCTGTTACTTATCAATCAATACATACTAATAGCTAATATCCAAATTATGACCTACTTAAAGTAAATAGCTCGGTTATTGGCATTTAAACATGTGGAAAGGATAATGAAAAACAAAGTTTCCTAGTTTCGATGTCATTGTTACGTGAAATAATTTTGATTGCAGTTCTTTTCGTTCTATAAGGAAGATATTTGTTATCCATTGAATGAATGTGCATTTTTTATACTTACCTTGCGGATTTTCACATTGTGATTAAATAGGAAGTACGTGTTTAGTTTCATGAAATTTGGAATACATTAATATTTAACAATTTAAAAATCTTAAACTTCCACCTGAACATGTGATTACTTGTGCGAACTGAAAAAATTCGCTAGGAAAGAATTTTCTGCCGCAACAAACAGGTACTGCGGTATGTCCATTGCAGGGATTTCTTTGGAGAATTAATTTGAACAAACCCGAGCGGCTAGTCTGTGGAGTTTGATATTTTTGCGAAATCTTTCTATGTTCAATGTTTTTAATTTTCTATCACAAAAATCCGCAATTATGTTCACGGTTCTTCAACAGTTGTGTTTTCTCGATCGGGATAAATTGTTTTCTCTATAATAATATCCGTATTCTGGCGGTCTGGTTGTCCCGCATCTCATTTCGAACCCCCGTCTAAGTAATATAATTACTTCATGTTAACAGGTGCACAAAATTCACGAAATACCGATGCTAGAAATGTGTATGTTGGGTGAAAATCTGAGGGCCGTTGAACCCGTGGATTTTTCCACTAGTACGATAGTATTTTCTTAATAGGATATCTTTCATCAGTGGAAACTTGCTTCTATGATAATAAAATATTCTGTGCACCACCATTCTTTTAAATAGAATTAAATTAGAAGACAAAGGCATCAATCTACACTCGATAATAGTTTAAAACCTCAAAAGATATTTCCGTAAGAAGAAATCTCTTTACTATATCCTAGCACCTTTTTTCTGCCACGCAAATGGCAGAGCCAAAGAGCTTACCGCTTAAATGTAAACAAAAAAATTCATCTATACTAACCTAATTATGTTCTCCTTTTCTGAACTTACATGCAACAAATATCAACGTTAACGCTCTCCATCGCAGTGACTATTATATTTTAAAAAAAATATCCTATAACTAACAAAAAAAAAACACTCGTTCTCAAGAAACATGATAAAAAATGGCTCATAAAAGTAATCACAATACTCAACGTTTGTTTGCTGTGCAAACAACCGTGTTTTTGAATTTCTACCAACAAAAGTTCACATTTTTGGAATTTTGTCACTGCTATGGCACACATACAAACTGGGAAACAAAGCTTCTAGCTCTACACAAGAAGATATTAAATGTGAAAGAAAAAAGTTTTCAAACAATAAAGACACGTACAAAGTCAATAAAAGTCAACGTATATATAGTATATATATAGTACATATATGTACATACCTATATATATATATATATATATATATATATATATATATATATATATATATATATATATATATATATATATATATATATATATATATATATATATATATATATATATATATATATATATAATATATATATATATATATATATATATATATATATATATATATATATATATATATAGTATACCTGTACATTATTTTCCCAAGTAGTGCAAAGTTTGGTCATTATTAAAGTTATTAAAATTTCCTTATAAAAAACTTAAATGTAGGCATTCCTTTAAATATCTGAGCTGTTTGAAGTAAATACATTGACAATTTACAGACCGTGAAAGGTTACTTAAACGCGCACTATATTTCATCATTAAACATTAAATAGTAAGCAAAATAACAACGCTATGTGAAACTCTTACCCTTCTCATTCGGATGCGCCATCCCAATAAATAAAGTCTTTTTTTATTACATTTCTCTTTGTTTATTCACACGTTATAAACATAACATTGTGTCAACACTTCATACTTATTTGTGTAAACATAAGCACTACACATGTTTTCCATACAAATTATGGTTGTAGCCTACAAATGGCAAAAACTAATATGTAACTTATCGTAATGAACAAACCTGTGTCACGATATCCTGCTAAAGAGTAAATTTTATTTGGCTATAGAAAAAAAGCACGTTAATTTGACGTCGTTATAACAACAAACGCCTTTCTCGCTATTAATATCAACTCACCGAGTATAATGATAATAAAAACACAACTAAAACTTCATGGGGTGATATTTACAAACATGGGTGGTATTTACAAACATGGGTGATATTTACAAGCAGATTGCTAATGTGGAGTCACACCTCAGGTCGTTGCATGTCTATAAACAAGTACAACGAAATAATAGAATTTTAAATTCTGATCGAATTTTTTGCAGTGACTTAAAATGTTTGCTGTCTTTTGGTCAATGAAACCTGTGAAAAAAATATAAAAGTTTTGAAAACACAGATTTTTAAATTTTAAAACATTTAATGCGCTGTTTCGAGAATTAATCCAGGATGATTTAATTGTTAACCCTTTTCAGGTAAGGGGAAAAAAAAGCCTAACCCGGGGTTTTTTGGACTACAACTTTTGATTTCCCTCCACAAATCACGTTAACATCAATTAGTGGGAAAAAACTAAAGTTGCTCCCAATTACGCCTTATGTCGCATAGTGGTAACAGCGAAAAACCTTTTTTTCTTAACTACAATGGATACAATCGTGTTTATTTCACAACTAAACCATTTTAAAAAGTTATTTTTAATATCGCTCTTCTCACGCTATTTTTTTGCCCATGCACGCAAAATATGCCGTACATTTGGTTTTCAATACTTGCTTCATCTTCGGTGTTATTACAGCGCATAGGTTTATATTTTGATTTAGCGTTTTTAAGAGTGTGCTCCGAAGATATTGCTATTACTTACCTTAATTTGATGTAGAACAACTTTAATAATAAACTTAAATGGAAATATCTTCATTTTCGCGCTCCAAAATAGCCAGAAGAAGCTTGAGAAGTCTTAAAATCTCATTAATTATTGGCCATAGAATTAATTTGTGTGCATTGCAACAATTAATCCTTCTAATTTTTGCTGACGTAGGCTTTTAACAAGGTCAAAGGAATCTACCTTCTTAGTTTATAATGGGTGAAATGGCTGTAAAGTAACTTGAGAGGTAAAGGATTGACTTAAAAGTTACAAAATTAAGGCATCCCCACACCCCCCCCACCTTAAACCTTTGACCGTATCAATCAGACTCCAAATTCATTGCTTGAAAATTAAAAAAAACCTCCTGATTTCGAAAAAATATCCAACCCATTTCAATTTATTAACCCCCCCCCCCCCCAAATTAAGGATTTTGTTTCAATTCTATTGTGTTCTTTCAACAGTTTTCTTCTAGCATTTGCTGTAAAACCTTCTATCTATTATTAACACCCCCCCCCCCAATCTAGGTACCTTTGAGTGACATCCTACCAATTTCAATTTATTAATACCCCCCCATTCTAACATTTTCAAGTAAAATACCAACCCCCCTGCTTAATAGGCGCCCCCCTACAATTGTGTCCCGGAGAGTATTTGTGCTCCCATATTCGTAGCCTATATGCACATCTCTATAACCTTTTGATTTTGCTACCTATCTTATCCACACTGTGGAACATAAACTGACACAAAAGTGACGATTCTACTTCCCATAAAAACTTTATCACGACAATACAACTAAACACGCATAACATCTACTTCTTTGCTTACCCACTTTTCCGCAACGATTATGCAATATAGTCATGTATGAAAAAAAAATTGACGACTAATTTTAAAATTCAGTAAAAAATTTAATTTTAATTTAATTTAACATGACTTTTCCCTCACATTTCAAAAGTAGGTATCGCCAGTCTTGGAGTTTAATGATTGTGCAAATGTGCTAAAAATTGTTGTCGCATAATACGTGCAGGATTGCCTTGTCAATAAATTTATGCGACGCTAAAGAGAAAAAGATGGTAAAATATGAGAGTTTCCAAATCTTAGGACAATTAAGATTGTGATTATAAATGACTTCCAAGTTTAAGGTATTTGGCATAATAACGTGTGCGAACTCAATGTCACAATATCTGTCGCGAAATGTTGTCCAATAACTCATCCATTCAGAAATACTGAAACATGTGTTTGAGCAGGAATACGACGTTAAGTACGATGTTAATCGTTTTTGCCCGCGTTCTTTCTTGATAAAAACGGTTCACAAGAGGAGCTCTTGTTTTAAATCAAGTTGTGCCAGACTGGCCCCGTGTGCAAGACTGGCTGGAGTATGATTATATCTATCCCATTGAACCAAGCGTATTTACATCACATTGATTTCACAAAATTTATTTCACTCCGGGATGACGGTCATAAAAAAAAAAGTTTTATCTCGCCTAACATGTGATCGAAAAAAGATTTTTATAAATATAACCTTTTTAAAGACGTCCTTTTAACTGCTTGTTCGTTCTTAACATTAAAGTTTGGTTTCCATTTAGCGTTATTTTTTGACATCTTAACGCGAGTTAGGGCGAACAAACTTTTGTATAAAAAATATTAGGCATATTATGTGTGACAGTATATAATCAATTTGTGTATTGACAAGTCCTTGCTCATGTCATCAAAATTTAAGTGGCAGTTCTTTTTTCCATTGTTCTCCTTCCTCAGTGGATTTTTCCATGGGTCTTATAGAATGCGGATGAATTTGTAGCAGAAGTAATGTTCAACCAGATAAAAACCTCCCTACGTTTTTTCAGAACTTAATTCAAAGGCTTTCTGACATAGGTTCATTTACGGACATTGCTGTACTACAAGCAATATTTATGAAATTGATGTTTAAAAAAAGCCCTAAGCGTACTTGAGAGTTAGCACAACACGCCAGCCATTTTTCATTTTTCTGCAACTCAAAAAAGAACTATACGTGACCATTTGAAGTTCAAATTTCATTTTACAATTGAGTTTATTATAATTTTTAGAAATAGTTAAAACTACAATTTTTAGAAATGAAAAGTGCCTAAGAATAAATCAAAAAAGATATTTTTCGAAATGAAAAGTGCCAATAATCAATCAAAAAAGATATTTTTCGAAATGCTGTAAGCGTGCTGAGCAGAAGTCTTCAACATTAACATTTTCAATATTGTCTTCTCAAAAAATAAATTGTTACTTTTAAGTAACAATTTTCTTTAAACGTTTTTTGTGCAAACTTAAAGGTTACTTTTGCCCACTACCATTTTGTATCGAGCTATCTTAATCATTGTTTACGTGTGATTTGTGTTCACAACCCAAGTAGCATGTACCATTTTGGATTGTTCCAGTATCAATTAAACAACAGAGTGCACCACAATTGTCATGGTTTTGCAGTTATCTTTTAATAGGAAGAATTATATTGATAAGTAAGACAAAAGAATTAAAAAAAATGGTTTTCGCCAAAATTAGTTTACCTAATTACTACTGTTTCGTCAGAATGTACTTTCTACAAAAGTATAATTAATAACAATTATTTGTCATGCCAGTTTCGTCAGAACGGTCTGAAAAAGCACGTCTTATCAAAATTTTGAGTCAACATCTTTCTTTTTGTAGGAGTTTGCATTTTTTATTTTTACTGAATGTGTCTGACAAAGCATAATAATATAAGATTTTCCGTACTTATCCATTTTTATGTGAAAAATCGAAAGATATATTATATTATATTTATAAACCGTTTATAGAATGAAAATATAACGCCAAAATACTGTCCATAACCTTCTTAAGCGTCATTTACATAGAAAAGGTATTTTCATTTTTATGCTTCTAGATCGAAGTGATGGAATAAGCTCGATGAAAATTATAACATTTTATATACGTGTTATATACATTTTATATAAATGTTTTATCTTTATAAATGTCCAGAATTATATTATTTTGAAAGTTTATCATTTCTTGAACATCTTGAACTTCTGCCCCACCGACCATGATCGACGCCACTAACGCTGATATGACAGCCAACAAGGTTCTTCGGCGCCTATCCTCAATGTCAAAAGACAAAAAACTTGGCAGACGAGGTTAGAACTCTATAAATTTAAACACCAATTTCCTAATTTATTTATAACCGATCATATTTCTTAGAAAATATTGTTTTTTTATATTTAAAATAACGGATAGAAATAAATATATCCAACTTTGGATCCTTAAAAAATGTGGATTGCTTTTTTCCTAGATGGATCTAAAGAGATAGATGAACCGTTTGGTGATAAAATTCGACCCTTCAACATTTAATGATGTCGACGGGGCGACATTCACAGGTAGCGATTAAGAAAGGAGAAGACGAGTATGAATATTATGATAAAGAAATATGACTAGTTTTACGATTTCGAAGACTTAAAGAAGAAATATGACTAGTTAGGTTTCCAGTCTGTTAAAGGAGCTACGAAACGATTCAATAAGCTCAATCGACACACATTTTGAAGAATGGCATGTAAAACGAACCACTTAAAAGGTCAAGGTGCAAGCAATTATACACACTTTAGAACCACATAAAGGTCTAGACAACCTGTTTATGAATGTGTATTTTTTCTGATGAATTTGCCACTTTTTTATTTTTACTTCCTAAAATTTCTGCAGTATTCTTTTTGGCGGTAAAATAAGCTACGGTTTGTATATATATGACATATCAGTAAATCGAAAGCTTGTTTTGACGAGGGAACAACACGAGACAACACGAGGAGCTGTATAAGCTAAAAATGCTATGTTACTAGCTTTAGGTAAAGCAGAAGGTAAAGATACAGCTAGCCAGCTAGCTTGCTAGTTCGAAAGGTTTGAAGTTTATTTTATTGCAAAACTTGAGTTAAATTCAAGGTAAGCGCTTATATCAAATAAATTATGGATATCCAATATATGTAGGAAACTTTTTCTCATCTTCAGTTATATTCGGATGCCCAATATGATATTTAAGATGATTTAAGATGTTGTTTTTGTCCTTAGTGATCATAAACTTTTCCACCGCCTAGCTCGATTTTTGTGTAGGTCACTAAATTCGAAAACTAACAGCCGTTTTTTAGCCCCTTTAAGGGGAATAGTTGCTGTATTCGCTTTATGAATTTCGATCTTATTCTAAAATTTCCCTTCTAAAGATTTTATACCAAGCTTTTTGTTGTCGCTGTTGTTAAAGGCGATATTGTCTCTTCCGTTGTCCCTCGGTATAATTTGAAAATAATCATCTGAATGAATGAAGGAATTTCCAATCAACAAGGGATTTTTTTGGATTATCGATGAATCGAAAGGTGTTATGTCAAATTTGATGTTATAATTAAAAATTAAAAATAAAATGATGACTCAAATTAAATTATGAAGAGTCACATTCCGTATTCAACAAGATGTTTTATCTATCACAATGTTTTAAAAGAGAATTGGGCGTTTTTTCTTTTTATAAGAAACCACTATATAAGAAACTGACAAGTCGCCTTCCAAAAAATTGTTTTAAACACGTTAATCAATGGTGTGGGAATTGCATACATCATTTTAAATGATGATAATAAGGCGAAAAAGACGAAAGTCTTTTCATTTACATATGTTGATGGAAGTTTCATTTTTTTTGTCAAAATCATGTTTTTGATCGAGTATCCCTTTTATAGACCCTGTCAAAATTGTCCTTATTATTTATGAAACTTTTACAAGTTGGGCGTTTGCTTGCTTTCTTATGAACAAACGTGTACAAAAGTTTATGCGTTCATTTAGTTCTCATAATTCTTGGCGCTTGTTTTTTAAGAACATTTAAGCTGTTTTTACTGAGACGTATCTTACAGTAGAACTGAGTGATTGCAGATAATAAAAAAAGTTACAAATGTATACTTTAAACTCACCCTCATCCATATTGAATCTGTCAAATAGCTACTATTTAAAATTAGTTCTTTCTGCTGTGACGAAAAGAGCTTCAAATATTGAGCATGAGAGCGGATTAAAATAGTGTAGCGTTAGTCAGTTAACGGCTAAACGAATAAAACAGTTTTGTTAAAAACAAAGCAATAACGTTGAAGCAATTATCTCAAATTAATTATGGAACACCCTCCAGCGTAGAGCTGGAAACGTGCGTCTTTGAAATTACTTTTTTATCAACACAATGTGCGTATCGTTTTGCATTTCTATAACTGGGGAATTTTGAAACGAATCAGAAAGCTGTCTTTTTGTTTTGAATTTTCAAATGGCTATTCATTTATTCTTGCATGAAATTTCCGACACCTGGTAAAAAAAAAGGTTGGGAACAATTATTATTATTATTCAATTTAACATGTAAACAGCTATCATGACGAAAAAAAAGTACCAAAGAAAGACTAAGAATGTTTTGATATGCAAAATGTAATAAAAATTTGTTCTTTCAGCTGTAAGCATTGCACCACGGGTTGTAGTCTTAAAATTGCTGACACATGGGAAAAATAATAAGCTGAAACGAAATGTTTAGTTAGTTGCGGTCAATTTTTTTAACAAAATAAACATGAAAAAGGAGGAGTTCTCTCGCGTAATCGCGGCATTGTAATTTCATCAGCCACTATTTTAACCTCAAATATAAGGCTGCGTGTTTTACTTTCAGGACCAGTTAAATACCCAAATAACAGATCAGGCCGACGTCTACAGTCCAGTTCAAACTGCCAAGAGAATGCTGTGAAGCACGTAAAATAATCATCAGAGTGGAAATAACATTAGAGATTTCAGCAGACAATTGCTGTCAGTTTTGCTGTCAATTCTAAGAATGAGAAGTTTTTTTGAGGGTTAAAATAAAATTAAGAAATAGAGGGCTTATTCTCGGAGAGGGTTTATATTTGGGGTAGAGGGTATGTGTTATTTTGGGGGTTTTACGGTGATTATAATTTCAATACTACGACCACAAACAAAAGGGTGAACTACTCTGCATCCAGAAGGCTGCAAAGTGGCTACTTTTGCGCAACCGTAGGCCAGGTAGAGAGCGTGTGAAACTCACTAGTAGCGTTCTTTAGCACACCCTAACAACGAAATACTCCACATCGCAGCCCACAAATTGTCAGCAACAATTAGTATATTTCACGAGTATGAATTTAACTAAATAATCTGTGTAAACATTGACAAATGAACCGTTAAGAAGTTCAAAATGCGCGACTCTAATACCATCAATGTGATCACTTGTGGCGGCTAAATTGGAAATTAGCCATATTGTTTCATTATATTTTCTACATGATTGTATTGTTAACGTGAAACGAACCAATTTTTGGCCGTCGAAACCATTTCGTACTTCGTTAACTTGACTTAGTGCTTTGCTAGAGATAATTTATGTGGCACAATATGGAAATCTTATATCCCCAACGAGGAGGTTTAATTTGTTGGAGCCTTAACGATAAATTGCTGTAAGGATCTGTTTTTTAATAAATATGAACATTCGAAGCGCGAGGATCTGTGGCATATGAAAACAATAAATTCTGGGTGAAAAGATTGATGTACAAAGGGTACTTATGCATATATCAACTTTATGTACATTGTAATGCATTAAAATTACGGATAAATTGTATTTTGGAAGGCCTTGAGACTGCGAGGGTTAGTGACGGCCACTGTTCCCTCTAAAAAGCATGCCCAGTGGATGCCATTGTTTCCTTCGAAAAGTTGGTCAAAGGCCGTCAATCTTCCCTTCAAAAGGCGGGTCAGTGGCTGCCAATGTTACCTCCAAAAAGTTTTTGCTGCTGGCTTAATTTGGTTTTCAGAACTGTGAAATGCAAACGACAAATAATATTTAATATGCATTTTTTTATTTTGTAAAGTATACCGGCTTTTCCAAAACTGTAGATTTGTTTGGTGTCACATTAAATATATGTGTATTTTGTCACTCAAAAAAACTCCATGATTTTTTGCCGACAATCTTTTATCATCGAATCTGATTGTTAATACCCTCAAAATTAAACCAATATGCATTGCCTTTTTTCGATGCACTGACCGTCATTGCAATCTCGATTTACAAAGAAACTAAACAATTGCCTCACTTTCGTGTTACAATTATTGCGAAACCATTACGTAATTTGAACTTCACGAAAAGGAAAATGGACTTCAAGCATTCGCTTCATATTTTTGGATTGATTCATTCCGGGAAACTGGATCTGTTTATTTTATACGAAAAAGCCTGAAGCTAGTGAAACAGCATTATAAATTGAATATATCTATTTTCTAATATAAAAAAATAGCAAGAACGGAAACAAAAATGTATTCTACCTAGAAATATATCTTTTAAATAAATGTTAAGGGATTAAAAATAAAAAAAGATTGGAGAGAACCGGGCTAAAAAATGTAAAACATTTATTGACAATTTAAGATTATTATTACTAAATTAGCTAACGATGAAAAATCGGTAAACAACAGTAAAAATGTGACA
This sequence comes from Hydractinia echinata, assembly GCA_030067915.1. Lineage (NCBI taxonomy): Eukaryota > Metazoa > Cnidaria > Hydrozoa > Anthoathecata > Hydractiniidae > Hydractinia > Hydractinia echinata. The sequence continues at coordinate 18,035 of JASGCC010002477.1, forward strand.
CACAAAACCACAAGAACCTTAAAATTAAAAGAGAGATAGTGAAACTTTCAAAATTTCAGGCGCTTAGCCACCCTCCATGCATTCAGATGTCGTTCCTTGCTTGACACAAGCATAAAAATACATGTATGTAAAAACCGCAGTAAAAGACCGTACCATATTTCATAACTCGTTCGTCCTCTGAAGTATACTTCCAAACATTTATAATTTTGATGCACAATCTTTGAATATATCCGCTATACTTCCTGTCAACAATACTTTATCAGAAGCTTTTAACTCGCCCCGCATGAAAGCCTCCATCGGTCTCAACCCTCCGCCAGCTAATGCACTTTCAGATATATTGACTGTACACGACAGAATTTCATTACCTAAAAACAAAAAAATTTGCAAATAGGTCAAGATGAAAATGAAAATTAGTGAAATACCATAACAAACAATCAGAAGGTACAAGTTTATGACAGAAATTTATACAGTTCAAGTTCAAATTTAAAAATATTTTCAGAATATTTTCACGATAAGTATCACGTGGACTTTATGGGAAGAGAAATTTTTAAAAATCATGAGTTGCAAAAAAAAAAAAAAACCCAACTAGTTTTAGCACAATTTACAGTTTCCCACAAAATTCCGAAGTTCGTCCCTACAAGGAGTTATTTAGGCCATTTCTATACTTATCAAAGTTCACTTTGTCAATGTTTACAACGGACTTAGATTATTTGGTTATATCCCAAGTCTCAAAATAATCCAATTGTTGCCGACATACGCGTGGCCATTTTTATCTTCTCTAATTTCGGAGCCATTGTGAGCTCTCTAATGTGGATTATTCCGTAAAGGGAACGTGTGAGAAAGTGCTACTAGAGTAATTCAAACGCTGCTTATCTAACCTACACATCTCGACTGTGAAACTTTCGCGAGTTAATCCAGTTTTCCAACTAGGTAAAATGCTGAGAGTGCAAATGTCTCAATATTTTCTTAGGGGTTGTAGTTAAAATATACGCCACGAGAAATAATATAATGGTTATTCACTTTATATTTCGACGAATTCCACAAATTTAAATAAAAAATGGCAAGTTTCGCCAACAGTTCCCGTTATGGCATATAGTACACAGCGATGTGCCTTTAGGGCTGTTAGATATTTTTTAATCTTTTTATCAATATATTTTCATCAATTTTATTTTTTACCAATTTATTTTTCATCAATTTTAATCTTTTAATCAATTCTTCATGGATGCATGTGGAATTGTGAAAAATGCATGCAGGTTATTGCAGAAAGGAATTATTGTCAACAGAGGTAAATTGTGAGACGGTAATTTTCTTTTTTGATTGGTAATATTAGATTTTGTCGCAAAGAAGCACCCTGTTAACTCTTTTGCAACCCACGGGTCGACTTTAACTCCTACAAGTGACATTGTTCTCGGCAGCCGCAATTTTTGACGACTATTATTCACACCCTACATCCAGTGGACTGAACCGGTTAATTTTAAAACGAGCTTTCGAACGAGCCAAAAACTATTTTCGACCACTCAATCTTGAAAAAATATTACATTTATTTTCGTTTGGTTTTCGCTTGAGTAAGCTAAAACGATGTATCTAATGAATTAACGCCAGTAAAAATTACTTCAAAGCAGGCACCTTATTAAAATGTGAGTCGTAATTAGTCTCGTTTTCGACAAACAGTTTCTGAAGAACAATCACTTCCCCTAATCTTTGCTAATTCTGCAACTCAATATTATGTATGAGTACAGAAAAAACTTTTTTTTTTAACCAGGATGTCAAAGCGAGTTCGGCCAATTCTTGGTGTGTAAGTCGGAAAACGTAATAAATTACAAATTTATACTATACATTGAAAAAAGAAGTACCTTCAGCTTTATTATTGTCGATTACTTGGAGCGGAAAACCACGCCCAGTTCTGCTCAACACATTAGTTGGTTTGTTGAGCTGTATGCCGTAAGCAGTGTGAACAACTTTCATATTGCCATTTACCGACTTGCATTGCTTCGTGGCGACGAGCGCAGGTGCAGATTTTGAACGCTAGAGATCATAAGAAAACATACATTCATAGCAGCTAAATAAACTTTCACCAGTTAAAAATACTCGCAAAAAATATTGCATAAACTTTCGCGAATTTACAAACCGAATAGCGACATTTACGCCTTTAGTCAAACGTGAGTATTTTTTTAAAACCATTATCAGAAACATTTCATTTTTTGCGAATTAAATTCCGAGACAAAAAAATAAAAAATTCATGTAGAAACTCTTGCAAATTGCCATTTTTAAAACATTGCGCACGTTTATTTAAGGTATAATTGTTAGTTGAATGTCATCAAAAAATGTGTTTTTCATTGTTACCTTCAAAGAAAAATGTTACAGACATTTCTTCGTTTTTAAAATACATAAATTTGATGACGTAACAGGAATGAGAAATGACGTCACATATCACAAAAGTAGGCCAAATTCTCTAATTTTACAAGGCTCTAAAAATTCTCACGAGTTAATAATGCTATGACCTTGATCCTTGTTAAACTTCTAGACTAAATATTAAAAAATTGGTTTCACACAAGTGACTTCAATGAAAATTGGTTTCATACAAGAGACTTCAAGATGTCATTGAGAATAAAAATGAAGTCCAATCTGGAAGAAGAATATTTCTTATTTAATGATAAAAATGTCAATAAACTGGGCGCAGGTTGTTCCATAACGCAGACATTGTGGAAAATGAGGCTGGCACACATCAGACGTTGTTTGTTTAACAACTCACACGCCTACCCAGATGTAAAGTTATGTCCAAATAATGTTGTTTGGTCATTTCTAGATACCAAAAAACGTCCATTTTGTCCACCATTAAAAGCTTGTACTATCAGACCATTTGATTTTGATGCGATGCGCGTATACACATTTTTAAATTATCTTTAAAAGGTGCAGCATTATTTGCAAAACAAAAATTAAGTACTCTGCGCTAACCTGCACATCAGCAACAAAATCAACATATGCATTACGAAGAACAATCGATCCATTTTCTTTCACACTAGTTTGAAAGTAAACTCGACGCCCCTCCAACCACATTTTTGTCTGCAAAGTTTGGCCAGGAAGCACAGGTTTTGAAAACTGTGCTTTGACTCCCGTACACAACGAACTATCGTTATCAGCAAATGTTTTAAGGACATGGCGAAGTCCATAACCGTAAGTGCAAAGACCGTGCAGGATAGGTGTTTCAAAACCTGAAAAAAAATATATCTCATAAATTGTGTACATTTGTCACTAAAGCTCCAAAGAATAGTGAAAATAAAACCTACCCATTGCAGTTGAAAAACCGGAGTCAATATGCAAAGGATTTTTATCACCACTCAGACGATAGAGAGCAGCTTGGTTAACGCTTGTTTTCTCCTCGTATACTGCATCAGCTGCTCTTGCAGGCGGGGGTAGAGATGGAACCTATAATTACCGTTTTACGTAGATCTCATCCTTTAAACCAATTTACGTCACATTCGTGCGTTTTTAAAGCTCACCTCCTGCGAAAAAACAAGTTGGCTTCATATGAAAGACATTGTCTATGAATATTTTTTTTGTTTTTAAAAAAAATTTAATCGGATCTCAAGATTTTTGACTTCTTTTGACACCTATCCAGTTTGATATTTTGATACACGAATACTATAGTTACCCTGACATTCATACCAGCAAGTGTTTCTGAGCATCTAATCGATAATGTCATAATTTCGCATAATTAGCTTAACTTTTTAAACTTTTACATCTCGGAAACCAATAAATATTTCAACTTGTTTTTCACGTTATAGGTAAGCTTTAATTTTTACCGTCAAAATTTATTCAACAGAAATATTGGAGCTTGTCATATATATTTCAATCGGACTGCGAAGATATTAGTTGAAAACCTGAACTTTAGATTTTCCTCTTCTTCCAATACCAGTAACACCCACAAACAACACAACAAATTGATTCTGGCAAAGCAGATCGTCTGTTTTGGCGTCATAAATATTATTCTCGACTATAACTTGGCAAAATTTCCTCTTGTCCAATACGTCAACAATTTTACCGCTGCATCGAACTTTACCGCATGGCGGTATTTGCTTATAAATTTTCGTATGTTGTTCACCATGGAGGACCTAAAAAAAAGAAATATAATAATATGTGCCTGATTTATTTTAAGGTTTGGCATGCTTTAGTTAAAGTAGTTAAAGTATCCCAGTTGCTCAGAGTCGAGGCCTCAAACTTTACCAAAAATAAGGAAATTGCTTAGCAGCCTTCGGACCTTCCTTGAACACATTACTCTCGTTTTACTTTCCCAGATAAACTGTGGCAAAGTCTTCTCAGAGAACAAATATATATCAGTATTTAAACACCCTTCTAGTGTGTTTCGGAAAGTCAAGGTAGGGTGCACAATACCAGTAGTGTGTCAGCAAAATAATAATTACAACCAACTAAGCCAACCCACAGATTTACCCCGAAACTAAGGGTTGTTTACGAAAAAAAGTTTATGCTAACACTTAATTAGAGAACAAAATGGCAGATTAATTTTAAAAGAGATAGGCAACATTATAACTTGAGGTGGTCTGAATTATGACATTAAGACTAATACTAACTCGGCTGACATCTACATCTTCAAGTCCAGGAATTCCTTCTGCAAACTGTCCAAAAACAGCGTCCTATAAAACAAAGTGATATCTTCGTTTCTTGACAGATTTATTCAGTTTAAACGACACGTTGTTGGTAGATTTTTTTATTTGAAAAATCAGACAATGTTCATATATAGCAGAGGCTAAACTACATTAAACTACGATAATGATGGACTTCCAATAGCAATATAAAATAAAACAACCATGTTTCCAACAGAAGTTCTCAACTTAGAACACCCTGAATGTCATGTGCGAGACACGATCTATCGCCAAAAAAGGGCGTTTCTGGATATCAGCTTTAACAAGATGGAAAAGATAACGTTACATCAATAAAATTTAGAGCATAGGCTGTGCAAATAAAGAAATGTAAGGCTTAAAAATGAAAAAAAAATCTTAAAATATGCAAAACATACACACAAGTTTAGTTTACTAAAACACAATTATTTGATGTTTTATTTAAGGATGCCTTTAACCTTTGTCAGGGTGGGAAGAGGATTTTTTGGCCATAAAGTGAGAATATTTCAGGTCTTTTAGGTGACTTTTTGAAATAAAAGCGATGATGTTACGAATGATAAAAATGTATAGAAATTTTAGCTCAGTTTTTCTCTATTGAAATTAAAATTATATTCTACTTACTTATTTTTAACTATAAAAAAAATAACTTTTAACTTAAAGTCGTCAAATCATTTTCATTTCTAACAGTTGGAACTCTTAATGTTAGATGTATAACAAACGATGTCCTTGATGGAAAGAAATGTCTAAGTATAAGAATTAATTCGAGAAAAAAAAAGATTAAACTAAAAATTGCTATCCATTACCTCCTCCTTATCTTTCAAAAAGACCTGATGTTAAGCATTATTGCGGTTGGTCGGTTGAACTTTTTGACATATAGTTTCCCTTTTTAGTGATGAGTAATACCACCCAGGACACCCTTAAGCATAATGACTTTGGCAGAAAAAGCATAATAGTAAAGTGTAAAATTTTATTAACATTGATAAGGGTATATTTCTGTATAAATAGTTTCAAAGAAATTTTAAGAGATTTATCCATCATTCATAAGAACCGAAATGGAAAACTATTGTATATCTAAAAAAAGAACATGTAGTCAAAAGGTACAACAAATTGAGGAGATTAGGGGCCGTTAAAAAAAGGACGAGCAAACGAGCCTCAAAAAAAAATTTATGTTAATCAATTCACATTTATAAATCTATTATCTTATCTGAATCTAATATCGCATAACTTTTATTGAAGTCTATCAACTGCCAAGACTTTCTGCGGGTGATAAAAATTGAGACAAGAAGACCAACAACACCTATGAAGGAACTCGGATTGCTTTCTTAAACAATAATACTTCAACGCCTTAGAAATTTTTAACCAACTGCCTATGGATTATCGCATTAGAACAACATATAGCAGGTTCTGCCGTGAGCCCTGAAAATATGGACAGAGCTTTATAGCTAGATCTTTTCAAAAAAATACATTGACATCAAATTTAATTTATTAGAGTTCATTACTTAATTTAATTTATTTTTTTTGATGAATATAACTGTTTTAATTCCAACTCGACTCAATTACATCTTTACCTTTACTTTGCATGTGGCCTATACAATATCATATTTAGATTTAAGCTTTATTCCTTTTTTTCTGTTATTGTTTCTTGTATCAATTCAATAAGCCAACATCCATTTCCATTCTTGAAAATACACAGCTAAAATATTTATACATACTAACATGAAGACGAGATTATAGTTTAGAGACAATTCATTATTTCAAAAATTATTTAAGTTTAATGTAAGCTAAGTTTATTGTTTTGGATTGTTACCAATCACTGTTTTTAAAAAAAAAAATTTGAAAACGTAACCTACGCAAATTCACATTTTAAACGTATTTTCATTGAAATGGAAATGACCTACCTGACCCATTATAGCAGCAAATGTTGGAAGTGTAGAAAAGGAAGAATGTCCTTCATATAAAAAAAGGTCATCGTCTGGCAAAGTAGCACCCACACCCAAAGCATACTGAATGACATCCTCCTCAGTGTAGGAAAAAAAGCAATCAGGAAAGTTGTATGCCATCATTTTTTCATGAGGTGGTGCATTCACAGGCACAGGTTCCTCAGGGAGTCTTTGCATTGTACTAATAATCTCTTGTGCAGCTTCATCAGCACTACTGGGATTGGATGTCACAGAAAAGTCAGTAATCTGATTCCAGGAGTTAGCGATTGTTTCAACTGATGGAGAATCACTGACGTATTGACGCAGTTGTGCACCTCTGGCCCTTTGTAATCGCGTTTTACAAGCAAATCCGCCAGCAACTTCAATAATGCTCCCGGTTTCGTTACAAGACTCATGACATAAAAATACGACATATGGGGCAACATGTTCCGGTTGTAAATCGAAACCAGGCATCAAATCCTTTGTCATTCTCGTAACAGCTAGAGGGGCAACAGTGTTAACAAAAATATTTTTCTTCCTTCCTTCAATGCTTAATGTGTTTGCTAATCCCACTAACGCCATTTTAGCTGCAGAGTAATTAGCTTGACCAAAATTTCCATACAAACCAGCAGGTGACGTGGTCATCACAATACGACCATATTTTTGTGCTTGCATATGTAACCATGCTGCCTTTGTGACTTTAAAAGCTCCCTTAACATGTACCTAAAAGAAATTACATCAGAAAATCAGACCTCAAATCCAACTGACTAGCAAACAATTTCGAAAAAGCAAAGTTTAAGACAATGGGTATTCAGGATCAACTGTAGGACACTGTTTAATTACTTTTTTTCATGAAGGCTTTTTTTCTCACATGTATCATGCAAGCTATTGTTTAAAAGCACTAACGATCGCGAATCCTATTGAAATTTATACATATATTCTATCAAATGAACATACATTCTTTATTTACACCAACTGCTTTTGATACTTTTTTACCAATAGTAATTTTGCTTATTATATTTTAAAACAAAATACAGCGAATTTTAGGCTCCACAGAACGTTTTCACCTCATTTCAGGACGAAATATGGTATAATATTTGTAGAATTGTTTTCTCAGCATTTTAGAAGGAAATATGGTGATTTTTTAAGTTCTACAGGATGTGATCTCGTTATTTTAGAGCGAAATCAGGCAATTTTGAGGCTATGATATGATGGGAGGTTTCTCCTCATAACAGATCAAAATACAGCTATATTTTGAACATTGAACTGTCATTTTAAAACAAAGTATGACGATTTATAATATTTATAGGGTCATTTTTTCATCATTTCAGGACGAAATACAGGGATCTTAAACCTCTGTATGATGTGTGTTTTTTTGTACACATTACTACTCACATGTGACACAGGTAAAACTTTTTGCAAAATTAATATGAGCTAAACAAAGTTTAGGTGCAAGAAATGAACTCTTTTGTTTTTAAAATACTAAAATAGCTTATGTATATACAGGTTAACAATAACAACAAAATTTTTTCGCGCCACCGTAAGCTTGTGTGAAGGTGATAACTATATGGTGTATATGTACACAAAATATGTCACCTAAAATATGTCATACCCACACAAGTTAGGACCTAAACGCTGTAAAGTGTTAAAAACATGAGTATGAGAAAATAGAGATAAAGATAAAGCAGGATTTTGACATACTTCGAAGATTTTATCCCAGTCTTTCTCACTCATTTTAAGAAAAGATCGGTCTCTCAAGATACCAGCATTATTGACAAGAATGTCAATCTTGCCATAATTCTGAATGGCGGTTTCAATAATCTTTTCTCCATGCTCAACGGAGTTGTAGTTAGCAACAGCTTTTCCTAAAAAAATCAATGTTATAATAAAGGTAAAGGATTTCATCTGAAAAATATTTTTAGCAAGATGTTGAGTCAGCAAGATGTTAAAGCCAGAAAAGTTTTGCAAAGTAGTTGCAAAAACATAAGCAATTATCTATAAGTAGAATATTTTAAATGTGCATACATCTTCATGTAGAGACAAAACAACTTCTCATGCAAACATTTTTAAAATGGATAGAGTTGATTTTAGAGAGAGAGTTTATGCATGTGTAAGTTTGTTTAAAAATTGTTTTAAAAATAACATTTGATGCTGTCTGCTACTACTACATTAAAAACTAAAAAGAAATGACGTCTTTTTTGCAGATAAAGAATTTCTGTATTTTAAGTGAAGAGAATGCAAGGGAAAGATGCTTTTGTTAGGAGTTACAAAAAAAAATACAACTCTGATGTCCAATGAAATGTTTAATTTTATTGTGAAGTATGGTGAAAGAGAAGGGATTCCAAGGAAAGCGGGAAAAAGAGTAAAAAGAAAACAGTACAGGGTCCTGAGTTATCCTGCATACTTTTTTTGCTTTACTTATATTGAGTGAGAGTTTATTTGCTATAAACCATTCATTTATGTGTGCAAGTTCTTGGTTAGCTGTTTTAAAAAGATCGTTTAATGTGAGTATGAGAGTAAAAAAGATTAGTATCGTCAGCAAATAGAATAAATTTCAGCATTTTGGAAGAATTGTGTAAGTTGTTTATGTAAATCAAAAACAGTAAGGGTCCAAGAATGGATCCTTGAGGAACACCACATTTTATTAGTTGAAAGGGCGTTGTTTTATTGTTGTATGCTATGCATTGTTTTCGGTTAGTCAAGTAATTTGTAAACCATTTTAAATTGTTGCCCCAAATGATTTATATACAGTATCAAAAGCCTTTGAGAGATCAATGAATACCCCTAGGGTATATAATGTATAAATTATTTTTTTAATACTTTTTAGTGAAAGTTTTTTAACGTTATAGTACATATATAAATATATGTATATAATTTAAAAAAAGTAATCATAACTGGCATGCTTATTTCATGCATTTTGTTCGATTCAGATTCTAAATGGAAGAACCACTTGCAAAAGTGGCAGTGGGTTCGACTCCCACCTGAATCACTTAATAATTTAGAATTTTATAAATATGTATTGCATTTTAAACAGATAAAAACAAGATAATATCAACATGTATATAAATGTGCTATTAGAATAACGAATTATTAATTTTCGGAGACTACAAGCGTGTAGTTGTTGGTACACAAATATTTGACATCGTGGAAAAAGCACATAAAGAAGCTGTACATTCTGGTGTTGCAAAAACATATGAAAAGGTTCAACATGTACTTCATTTTGCCACTTTTCCTGTACTATCTTTCACTGAAGTAGACGCTGTTGGATGGATATCTCCAAAAATAGTAGAGGAAAAGATCAATCATTGGTTTTGTGAGTCGACCAGTACACAGTGTGGCGAAAAAATGGACACTAGTGTCCCAAAACAGCAACAGTATGATGATGTTTAACAACGTTACAAAGTAGGTTAATTTTTTTTTCGGGAACAGAAGTACATTCGAAAGGTATACATTTGTGCATTCCATTTTTCAGTGAGATTAGGTATTATTGCAATGGAACAAAAAGGATCTTGTTACGAGTTTTACAGATGCTCCTCCTATCTTAGTTGTTGATATAAATGGTCTGGACTACAGGATATCAAATCCATCCCTCACGATATCACAATAGAATTCTCTTCTGGA
>JASGCC010002478.1:0-28205 GCA_030067915.1 Hydractinia echinata
TAAACAAAAAAAAAATCCAATAGATCCACGGATTCAAGAAATTTTCAAACAATCCGTCTCCGGTCAATCACTCAAATATCCTTTCAAAAGACTTCAGACTTTCCAACTACGTCCAACTCAACTAACCTTGATATTGCTAATGCTGTGACGGATGCAGGTTCTGTATTATCAGCACGTGAAAAAGCAGTGTGCATTGTTAACTTGTGGCGAAGAACAAGTCGTCTACTCCATTCTATACAAAACGCAAGGATAGCACATCACTTTTCTGAGGAAGCGAGGATACTAACTTTCACATTTATGGTTTACAACCCACAGGTGATAGATAGCTTAATATCACTGAAGGAGATGAACATAGAACAGAAAATAGGTCAGAAGAAACAGCACGAAATATTTACTTGAATAAATTTGATTCATATCATAAACATTACGTTGCGATTAGTGAAAACATATGCTTCTCTTAAGAATTATTTTTTCATAGATTATATATAAACATAAAAATACCTCTTTTTGAAAGACTTGGGTACTTCACTAGTAAGTAGTCCTTGGAATCAAAACTTGAATCATTTTTCGTTAAGCTGCTTTGTCTTGAGTTTATTTTCACAGATTCTAATGAAAGGTTGGACTCGCTTTCTGCAGCATCATAAAATTCTATTCCCCAAAGCTTAAAAGAAATATTCATAATTATCAAAACTAGTAATAGACCAGTTACATAACTTTTTATTCTTTATGGGGCATAATGGCAATAACAAGTTTTTCATTGTTAGAAGGCATCAAAATATACTACAAAGTTGATTTAGATAACACATAACAATAACAGTTATATCGGCGATGATAATTCTGTCCACAGTCAATATATCTGACATACCTTGACAAAACCATCAGCTGATCCTGTTAATATTACATTTGATTCATCCCATTCATTGTACTAAAATTTAAAACTAAACATAAATACAAGATTTAAGTTGCTTTCCAACCCGGTTTAAAAGTCACCATTACATTTTGATGGCATATAACAGACTACACGAAAATGATCTGACCTCAGACATTGCAAAACAATAGGGCAAGGGAAATGATTTAACCTTATAAAACAAACGAGTTCGTACGTGTGTTAAACATACTACAAAATAAAGTTAACATAACATAAGAACAACCTCTGAGACAGTGCAACATAAAATTTGTCCTGATATAGCAGGAGAAGTATTCTCTTGAACAAGTAGTCGTCCATTTATTGTCCACACATACAAATGTGTCCCAGCACATGTTACAATGTCACCCTAGAAAAAGAAGTACAAAGATATGTGAAAATATTGTAAGCTTAGTATGAACCCATTAGAAGAGATGAACAGGCAACAGAAAATAAACAGGGAATATAAAAAGACAATATAACCAGCTAAGTGGGGGGACTCATGGTAGAACAAACAAAACAAACAAACAAACAACAACAGAAACAAACAAATACAAATGCAAACGAACGAACAACACGAACGAACAAAACACACAAAACATTCTTACAGTAGTATTATTAATAGCAATGGAGGAGACAGGACCACCAGAATGTATGGACAGCTTTCTTGTGTATGAAAGTTTGCGTAGATCCCAAATTATACAGCTTTTATCCTAAAATGTAAGCATTGCAATGACTTTTAATATCCACTAAATAAACACATTATAACACAGAACACAAAATAACCTACCTTATTCCATGAAATTAACGACTCATGAAATTAATGCGATTTTTCAAAATTCGCGTTAATTTAATGACCATTAATTAATTGCAGTGTTAATTTAAAGACTTTTTTACAATTATATAAAAGCCTAAAAAGCATAAAAATACAATTTTTTCTTACAAATTTTCCACTATTTCCTCCTCATCGGACGATAGCTCAACAGTGTTCTGTTTTTCAGAGATCTTTTTTAAAATAGCTTTTGTATCATCTTCATACTCTGATTCAAGTGGAAAATTAACTGAAAGCACTTCTTCTTCCAAAATTTTTAAATTTTTAACATTGTCTTTCCAAAGAACGAAAACTTATATTTCGATTTCCAAACCGCCTTGTAATAGAGGAGACCGCTTCACTACTGTTGCCGTCATTTTTGCATCGTGTGATATCGCATATTCTCAAATTTGCGTTAATTAAATGCATTTTTGAAAACAACCTTGCTCAAACGCGTTAATTAAATGCCTTTTTCAAAATAATATCATTGAACCGCGTTAATTTCATGACCGTTAATTTAATTCTCGTTAATTTCTTGACTCGTTAATTTCATGGAATAGGGTAGTCAAATAATATTACCACTTAGTCTACTGTTATTTCACATACCTCTGAACCACTGACAATAATATTGTATGCTTGTGATACAGCTATACTTAAAACATCTCCACAATGGCCGTGTAAGACCTACACAAGAAAACAGTAATGTATTGAAACTAACAAGAAAAAGTATACGCGTATAAAGTATATTTGCTTATTCATTCCAGGGAGAGACACTAATTCCAGAGAGACAGCTATTTATTTTCTGAATAGTTTTTAGCGTGATTCCTAGAGATAAGTTTATTCTCTTTTAAGCAGGAACTGGAAAAAAGAGCAACAGTTAATGCATTTCAATTCCTAACGTAATTGAGGCAATGAAGGAGAGGCCTTTATTTCCCTTACAAAATAAGTGAATATGGTACATGTTATAAGCAGTAAACACCAAAAAACAAAAAAACAAAAAAATCAAGCGTAAAGAAGCAATACCTTTTGTAAGACTAAATTGTATGACTTGTCCTTTGCCTTCTGTTCTATGTTCCAGACACAAACAGCCTGAAATAAAATCAATCAATCAATCAATCAGCTGATTAATCATGATAAACTCGTCTAGATGTTTCAAAATCACTTTCTACTTACAGTACTAGTTCCACCAGTAACAAATCTGGTGTTATCAAGGCACGCCACACACAAAGTCTGACCAGTGAAGACACTTTCAAATACAGCTAATAACTATAAAAATAAATGATCAAACTTTATAGCATCAATAAGACATACATTCTGGAAATATATTTTTACAAGCAATGACTTCAGCTTTTTTAAGTTTTAAAAATGTGAGCCATATAGTTTTTTTAAGATTTCCAACATATTTACAGTCGGAGGGGAGGAAGAGCAAGCTGTTCGAATGGAATCCCTGAGGACGTTAAAACTTCTTACTTACTTACTTACTAACTTACTAACTTCTAACTAAAGTTTATAATAGCTTGTTTGTGTTTTAAAGCATTAACTTTTTGCTTGTTATGCTATATCTGCAGTGATATGTAATTTGATATTCAGGTTTAAGACGCAAATTGCATATATACATACTGTATTCTTCACGTTGAAACATATTAGATTTATATTTTTAACTTTCAAAGAATCACTTGCATTATGAATGCAATCCGTTTCGTTTTTGCTATGTTTCTTCACTATGCTGGGGCAGATCAAGATGCTAAGTTTTTTAGTAGTTATCTAATATATCCTATATCGGAGCCTAAAGTTTCCCAAGCTGAATGTTGACTGTCGATATGTATTTGCATACGTTAAAATACGAACCTTATCATCACTTGAAAATAACGCAAACTAAAATCACCATAGCCCCAACCAATACGATTTAGACAACCAGGAAATATAGCCCTAAAAGATTTGGGACAAATTTTTTAGTATAATGCTAAGGTTATAACCTTTTACAACAATCATGTTATACAAATTAATCCAACAAACACTAGCCACGTGGCTTGCTCACCTTATTGGTTTCAGTAGCAGCAAGAGTTTTCTCAGCTGTTGAAATCTGACCGACTGAGTATTTTAGCTCTATGAAAGTATAAGAGTTATAACAAACTAGCTGTTAGCCCGACGTATCTATTCCCTGCGTCGACATTTCGTGTGTTCAGTAGCAGCATTTGGTTTTGATGCAACGAACAGACAAAATACAGTATAGTTATTATTACAGTAGAGACAGGTATATAGCAAAAACTTGGATCAAACTTGCATAATAATAAAACTGGAAATAAACCTAATATAAACACTTTTACTTTGGCTTCCCGTGAGTATCTACTTTCAAAGATTTAACTTTGAACAGAGTTTTCACATACCCTTAACTGGTTGGACAGATGGAACCAAGCTGTTGATATGATGAAAGAACAATTTGTCAGTAAAGGTTGTGCTATGGACTGGTAAAACACCGGTTTGTGTGCTAGACTCAAGACCTCTGATAACTTTCTTGGTGGGATGTGGTTTTTTAAAACAACTAAAAATAGAACGCTCACAGTCAAATCACATCCAATTGTAAAGTCGAGTTTGCCTTAAAAATGCAAGCTAGGGTTTAATTGTTGCATAATTTTTTTTACAACAAATGGAGAAAGTGAATTAACAGCTATAGGTTTACTAAAAATCATGAAACTGAAATTTGTACCAATGAAAATTTTGATGCAAAATATATTGACGACACAAAAGCTGAAAAGAATATTACATATAGTAAAACATCCTAACAACAAAAATGCATGCCATTTTTTATGTTTTATAATTTTAACTATAACCCATGTTTGCACGAGGCTTGTAACACATATTGTTGTTGAAAGAAGTATCGTTCAATAATTGCTAACTCACAGAAATTCAATTTTTGCTCATAGTGAAAATCACACTTTAATCCAGAGCAACTCACAATTGAAACCAAGCTTTAACATTTACTTCAAATTATAATGTGAATCAAGCTATAAAGATGTAAAGAAAAAACAGCATAATCTCCACTATAAAAACCCCACACAACTTTACCTGCTTGGGCATTTGACCGAAATTATTTATAATCCTATTGTAGCCTTTCTTTTCCAGCGGATCCGTGATAGCTTCAAAGGTCGACAGATTTTTCATAAAACAGATGATGGAACACGTTATCAGCTTCTTTAGCAGCCTGACCTTGTTGTTTGTAACCGAATACAAGATCAACCCATTCATGTAAATGACAGCTTACATAATCACATTCTAGAGCCTATAAAAAATTCTAGAGTCTATAAAAAACGATGGAGGGTGTTATAGGTTTTTATCAATCTCAGCTGAGACCTTGCATTCTCAATAATGATACATTAGAATGATTTTAATTGCGTGCACTGATATCCCTCGACTTTCAATTTAATTTCACTAGCATGGTTTAGATTATTGACGTCAACGATACTTGAACAATCGTTAAAAATCAGGCTATAATATCTCATATGTTAGTTATTTTATAAAAATAAACAAAAAATAACATTTTTAAAATTGAAAAAACGTATTTCAGTACACACAGTCAACACTTTATTTAGGTATGGGCAGATTTGATGGATAATAATAACCAATTAAAATCATAGTTTTAGGAATTTTAAGTAGTCAAATTAAATTCTGTCTGACCTCTCTATGAACTCTGATAAATTCTATTGGAATCATCTTTTGCCCAGGGTGGGAGAAGAACACTGCAAGTTCTTCACCGCTTTGTTTAGATCCTGTGCAAAGAGAAATACAATTATGCCACTGAACAACTCACATTTTAACACAACAATATAAAATAACATCATACCAAGATCGAAATGATTATCATTCGTTAAGAAATCTGGCAGGTAGAAAAACTCTGGAATTAACTCTTTTATATCTGCCATGTTAGATTCTGAAGCAGATGACCAAGCATCTTTAACGCTATGAAATAACCTGTCTGGTAAATCAAAATGGCCACCCTATAAAAAATAATGTTAAGTCAGCGGCCTAGTTAAATACACAAGTTGAAGTAAAGATGCATAGAAAATAAACGACATACTTGTAAACGGAGAAAGTGTTGTGTAAAGGGTTCCAATCGAATCATATACGAGGCGACAATCATGGCAGAAGAATAATGTGTCCCATAGTAATAAGCTGGTGTCCTTCCTAAATGATTGCAACATAAATACTCTCTAAGAGTTGCTAAATACTCATCCATTCACAAAAGACTCACACAATAACACATGAGTGAATATTGTACACCAAGAAAAACTCATATGGATTTTTTCCTGGTAAAACTCATAGGTAATTGTTGTTCAATAGATTAAATATGAATAGTAATCGAGTGCTTTCCTAACGATTTTGAAAAATAATTTAAGTGAAGATTACTCCATCAAAAACTTTACTGCTAAAATTGTGAGAGCTTAGCAAACTTTAAGCCTAACAAAGTCCATGCCAAGGTGAAACGTTTTTAAAAGATCTATTAAAAATAATATTTTGTTTTGCAAACCTGTTGGATCTTCCCATTCTCTGAATCTCTTTCTATAACTTTCTAATCGATTCATTCCTTGTGCACCCATGGGCTTGGATAGATCTCTAAATGTTGTAGGGTTGGTCAAATCTAAAAACTAAAAATAATTGATTTTTTACATAACATAAAATGTAACACAACATAGGAATAATTATATTACAAATGCCAAATCAGGCAACATAGCTGAATTATGCAAGAGCTTAATTAGGTGATACATAGCTCATCTGGATGACGTATAGCTTAACGAGGCTAATAAAAACTTACCAAAACAATGTAAATGTAAATCAGAGAACAACTTTTACATGAAAATGTTTTTATTCAGAGAAAGGCTTGATCAAATATTGATGCACTTAAACTGCATTTCAACAAACTGACAACATGGACCTGATGTGTTTCGACACAAAAGAAGTATCTCCTAAAGAAGCAAAAAAATGCCTAATTAAGATACCTTATTCGTACAAATTATGCGAGCACTAAATTTGGCGATTTTAGCGATTTTGGTCTGAAATTGCCAAATTAAGTGCTCGCCAAATTTAATTTTTTTTCATCTGTCGCCAAATTAAATGCTCGCCAAATTTAATTTTTTTCATCCATCGCCAAAATAAATGCTCGCCAAATTTAATTTTTTTTATCTTTTGCCAAATTCAATGCATAAAAACTCTACAGACAAAAAATGTATTTTTCGGAATGTCGTCATTTTAAAAAACAATGTTTCAATACAATTTACTTGATAACTAATCATTAAATACAATATTGTGTTTTTTACGATATCATAAACGGCTGAAAAGCATCCGGTATCTATGACGCACTGAAAATGGGCAGCAGAAACCTTCCATACATTGACCCACTCCAGAATATTTTGCCTCTTTAGAATCAAGTGATGATACTGAACAATCAAATTTCCCGTCAATAACTGAGGAAATAAGAAAGCACTTTGTCAATGAAGTTGGTGCTAATGATGACGATGAAGACAAGGAAGAAAAATGGAAAGATGAAAAAGATGATTTCAACAGAAATGCATTCAACGCAATCATTGACGACGAATACGACCAGGAAAACTTAAATTTTACATGACTGTTGTTTTAATACAAAGCATGTTCTTGTTTAAAAAATCGTTTTTATCTTTTCAGTCCTTCCATCGCCAAATTAAATACATGTCAGATTTAAGTCAAAATGGCCATCGCCAAATTAAATGCACGCCAAATTTAAGTTATTTTTGCCATCGCCAAATTAAATGCTCACCAAAAAATCAATTTGCTTCATCGTCAAATTAAATGCTCGCCAAAATTTGTACGAATAGGGTATCTAATTTGTTTCAAAATAACTCACTTTCACTTTCAATATTTAGCCAAAGATCGATGAGATTTTTATAGCTTAATTAGGCTGTTGATCACTGTTGGGTAATGCATAATTAAACTATAAGCCTTATTTGGATTTTACCTTAACTGTATTAGGACCATAAACATTATCTGGAATATTTTTAACAAACCTCATTTTCATAATCGGCTAGCACCCATGGAAATATGGGATATTGCATCAAGTCATTATACGAGCGACCAGCCAAAGTATTTAAAAACATCAAATACTGGAAGTTGCTTATTTCACCTCGCACCCATCGTTGAGTGAGAGAGCGTTCTCCTGTAAGGAGGGTACTAAGTAAACTCTGTCCTGCTTCAACGTCAGCATCTGAGTTCATTCCAGCAACAGATTCTTGACTGTTTGCTAATGCAGGTGAAACTCGTGTGATTCTACAGTACAAAGGTGGAAATATAAAAAACTGAGAAATCATATATGCTGCGAAAGTTTAATACTAAGTGAGAAAAAAATTTCCCTTATTAGAGCTAGCTAGTATTTGTACAAAAATGGGCTCAGTGTGTTGAAAGACAGGTATTAGACTCAGTAGATGTCAGATTGGTCATTTGCAGTATTTTTTGCAGTCTTACCTGGAATATACTTTATTTCTTGCTGTTTCTTTGGGAAATACAAGAAGATGAGTATTTCCATTATTAGAAAACACCTCAATAGCAATATCCTAAAGACATAGACACACTATATGAAATAATTTTCTCATTTAACCGTGTATTTTTTAAGATACATTTAAATCAGAAGACAAGTCAAACAAAAAATCTATGCATCAAACACAGAAAAGACAACCTTTAAAAACTGTGAAAACTCATAATATTACCATAAAGGCCTAATTAAAGTCCATGGTTTGACTTTCTTTTACATTACAAGGTTTATGAGTTTCTTTTATATAGACGTTGAGATGTAAAATTCTTTAGAAAAAAAGAACTTTTGTTATAGATATGGATTCTTCAACAAATAAACACCCTCCAAAAAAAAGCATTCAGTAAAAAGTTGAAAACTTAAATAACCTCTGAGTGAGGTTATTAACAGCTGTAGCGCAGTTACTTTATAATTTTACCTGCAGAAGATATCTTCTTTTATTTGCCTCTTTTATTTCATCAAACGACCATTTGCTGAGACTAACAAAATGAGAGCAGTACAAATTTTAAAGTAGTCACATTGAAAAGTCACATGCAGCTAAAAAAATTTGCTAAAGGAGAACTTACGATCTTTTCATAATCGAGTCTCCTTTTGCGTGAGGAATAAGCGGCTCATGAGAACCTTCAGGAAGCATGCTGATGTCTTTAATTTCTTTAGCATTTGATGAACCTTCCTTTGTTTCTGCTGACATCAAGGTAAAACCATCAACAACGTAAAAATGATGTCGACCAAACAAAAACAGACCTTCAGCACTGTCTAATCCACTAACACGTGCACAACGATACATAGAGTAGATCTAAACATCAGTATTCATGTATTTATTTGCTATATCTGAAATTAAGTTTTAGAAACATAGTACTCTTTAATAGCTTAGTACATAACATTGTTATTCATGCATTATTTTTATTTGCATCTTTAGCTATAGTTTTACAAACATGGTTAGTGCTTCCTTTTTTCCAATTCTACAATAAAAACGTCTTTTGAATACTTTTTTAAAACTCTATCAACGATAAATATGAAACATTTGTCTATATCCACAAAAGTTGCTTTTCAATTTTTAGCCATGACCAACCAATCAACTTCCGCTATAATTTGCTTTTTAAATAATTTTTTGTGTGTAATATAAATTATTCTTATCCTATTTTTACACTTACTTTTTCACCAGTTTCCAGTAATTGGATAATTGTTTGTGTGTTAACCTACAAAACAAGATTGTCAAATAAAACCTATGTTAGTGAGACACTGAAAAAGCCATTTGCAGGATTTCAGAAATCCTAATTTTTGCAAAAAACAAATAAAAAAAAAACATTGACAATTAAACACAACTCGAACCTCTTCTACGGAATCTTCAGCTTCAAAACCATCAACTGAATACAACTTTGGACGCCACGAAAAAGGATTCTCTTTGCTTGCTACAACAAATAATAAGGCGTTCACTCAGTGGCAACACATGCAAACAAAACTAATAAACACAACCAAGAAACTTACGAAAAACATCAGGAAGAGCAGCATCAGGATTGATGTACTTCTGACATAGCTGATACAATAATTTACTATCATGGCTGTAAGCGAGTCTATGTTTAGCAGCAATTGATCTTTGTCTTGCTCAATGTAAGGATAATGCATGTAAAACATGTCGTTTCTTGTTAGACGTTTGCGCATACGACATGGTCCTAAAAACAATAACACAAAGCCCAGAGGCAGACCGAGAAAGACTTGGCAGGAGGTTATAAGGACAGACTTGATACAGAGGAAGTTGAGTTTAGATCTAACACAGTCTAGATCAGATTGGAAAAGGGTCATTAATATACCCCGTCCAACCCATGCTAGCATGGAAAACGGACGTTAAGCCGAGAATGATGATGATGATGACACATTATAACCAAAAAATTATAAGAATCAGGTACTTTAAAACGATAAAAATACAGACACAAGGAAACTAGTTTTTAAAATATTCACAAAGACAATACGTTCCATGATCACATGTTTATATTTAGCAGCAACAAAAAAAAGTGCAATCACTAAATTTTCTTTGAAACAACATCAATGCTTACCTTCAACGCGATCTAGCAACCATTTTTCCAGTGGATTGCTATGTTCTGGACCCCATATTCCACCTTCGCGAATCAACTCAAGCTCCATGTCGCACCAACTTTTTTCAGCCAAATTATTACGTAAAAGAATCTCCTAAAAAATTACTCAGGCATGTACTTAAATCTGAAATACAAGTTTTTAATCATACATTACATTTCCTTGCTTTTTATTTTTCAATTTTATTTCTTAATCAAAGAGATGAAAAAAGCTTACTTGTGAATGTTTGGCGTGTCTCATTTTTACCAAAGCTTTTACAGCCTGCAGATGAACGGATATCCAGTCTAATGTTTCCTGAAAGAACAACAAAAAAATAAATCAAAATGACAAAGTTGACATAGTCACATATCTAGACGTTTCTGTCATAACTGTTCATGAACCTTTAATAGAAACAATTCGAATTCAAATCTAATTATTTTTTTTTAATGCAAGTGGGTTATGAACAATTTAATGTACTAGTCCTAAGCCCATGGGAAAATCCACTGAAATTCGCTGCTTGTAGCTACCATTTTGTCTTACAGACAGACAGACAGGCAGGCAGGCAAACAATTTCACAAATAAACAATTTCATATATGTGCCTTTTCTTGTTTTTTTCATTAAAACATTGTTAAACGGATTAAAAAAAGGAGATGAGCTTTCATCTGTGTAAATATGGGATAGAATAAAGAGCCAAACATTTTTTTTAATAATAGCCGTATTTTTGTCTGTTTGTTCCAAATGGTCATACCACAACTTTATTTTGGACTTCCCACAGAGTAAATAAATACTTTATGCCAATTGTATCCTAAATATGCCACTGAATTGTATGGGCGAACAAGTAGTTCTTTACATATGCCAAACAACCTAACTAAATTATTTTACATGATTTGATGCCCCCAATTTCACATTTAAAAATAAACAAAGCAAGTTACAACATACTTGTACTGTAAATATTTCTTCTGCCGT
This sequence comes from Hydractinia echinata, assembly GCA_030067915.1. Taxonomy (NCBI): domain Eukaryota; kingdom Metazoa; phylum Cnidaria; class Hydrozoa; order Anthoathecata; family Hydractiniidae; genus Hydractinia; species Hydractinia echinata. The sequence continues at coordinate 11,306 of JASGCC010002478.1, forward strand.
CTTTTCCCGTTTCAGAGATTTTGGCCATTTTGTAGACAACTTTTTGGAGGACTATGGAATTATAAAAACAACACACGTTTAAATATGTATTTTGTACATAAGACTTGAATGACTGAAAAAAAGAGTAAACGAACCCGTTGAAGAGGAGCAGCTAGGTACTCATTTTTCTTTCTTTCTTCATTGTTATAAAATATTATCCAACTTCTAAGTGCTTGTTCACTGAATAAATTTCTAAAGTGAAATATATTTCATAGCGTGCTTAAAAATTAGCAGCCAGTTAGTTTTGAGGAAAAACTCTGACCATGATGTACTTTTGGCAGCACAATGATACAATTGCAAAAAATAGATAAACTTACTTAGCTCCCAGAAGATCTAGGCCAACAGCTCGTCCAGATGCAACTGGTCTAAAATAATTAAAACAAAGTAAGTATGTGTATTATTAGGAGAACAACAAGTATATTCACTGTCATAAAAAGAAGGGATAAAAAAACATAAGGGATAAAAAACATAATCTCACATTGGTTCATAAGAAACAAAAGATGATTGAACACCAAAGACTTCTTCTATATTCTAAAACAAATATAATATTAAAAATAAATATTTAGAAATCATTGTTAATTAAAAATTACAAGTTGAAGTAGCCTTTAGATTCAAACACTTATGAACATCGTACCTGCACAAATCAAAGTTTTCTTGTTTACATTTTTATTCTTATTTTTAGGGAAAAGTTATTTAACATTTGAACTTTTGTTACCTTACTCCGACCTTATTCTTACCCTTTTTGTACACCAACATAACCCTTTACAACATTTTTAAGTGGGTTTGAATTACTAACAGTGAAATAAATAAATACCAACATAATTAAAAACATAAAAACTAAAATAACACTTCATACTTCCTTCTTATGTTTATAGAATACGTTCCAAACTCTCTCTGAGGCAGCTGTCATGAGTTGATGTAATGCTGTTTCATCACCATCATTACTTGTTATTGCGATAACACCTACAAAAATTGGGTTTAAACAAAAAAATAACACTTAATAGAGGAAATTTGTTTTGTTGAGCAGGTAAGGTTGACATTTTGAGAATTTAAATCGATTAAAAAAATATAGATATTTCTTGCATCTACAGTGCCTAAAATTTGCAATAAAGTTCTTCCTTTTATGTTACACATTTGCATTGATTCATTAGTAGCTTAGCTGCCCAAAAAATTTTTTATCATAAGATTTTAATAAATTAAAGAAATAAGATGGTCACTGCGAAACTGCTGTTATATCCAACATGCTCCGGCTTGTACGGTATCATATCTCTCGCTTTACTTATGGTCATCGGCTGAGATCACAATACAACATGGCGCTGCGAGTAGGATAAACGCAAACGAACAAAAGAAGAACAGAACTACAGAATCCAACAATATCTTCGACATCAAGTATTTTGAACATGAAAAAGCTAACGATAAGTGATCTTTATTATTATTTACATTATGGCTGATTTGCAAAACTTATGGTCCCCACCCATTTTGGATCTATCCGTAGACAGATATGCAGCCTTTAAAATGTGGAAATCACGGTGGGAGGACTTTACAGTCGTGGCAGAATTAAGTAAAAAACCAGCTGAATTTCAATGTTCTATGCTTAGATTCGCTTTCACTGAAGAAACTAGAAAAATGTATGACTCTTTAACCTTAACTGAAGAGGAAAAGAATAATTGTGGAGCTATTCTAACAGCCATGGAAACTTTTGCAAGGGGAGTTAAAAATGAAACACTTGAGTGACACACGTAAACAAGAAGATGGCGAAAATTTCGACGATTTCCTTACTGATTTGAAACTACTAAGTAAAAACTGTAACTTTTGTGATATCTCCCATAATGGACTTATTCGGGACAGAATTGTTGGAGGCATACGAGAAAATAAGTTAAGAAAGAAATTACTAGCCGAACTAAATCTAACCCTCCAAAAAACGGAGGACATATGCCGTGCTCATGAGAAAGCTACAGAAGGTGTGGAGTCCATGAAAACAAAGGAATCCACTGAGCAGGTCGATTATATAAAACACACACACCCAACACATTACCCAGGACAATCACCATACCAAACCCGCCAGAAAAATGACAAAAGGCCAAATGGGAACAAATGTAAGTTCTGTCTTAAGAACCACCCTAGAGGGAGGGACAACTGTCCGGCATGGGGGAGGAAGTGTGCAGTGTGCGGCCTTAAAAACCACTTTAAGGACAGCGAAATATGTAAACGCAAAAACATTAATGATATAGAAGAGGAATTACCAGTAGGAGCATTGTTCTTAGGTGCAGTACAGGACAAAGAAAATGACTGTAACCAGCCAACACTGATATCGTGGGAAGTCGATATGCCAACTTCAACCAAAGACCACATTCGTTTTAAAATCGACACTGGAGCTGACGTCACTGTTATAAGCACCCCCGACCTAAGAAAGTTAGGAATGACCCGCAATGATTTACGCCAAACCAGGAAGCGGTTGATTGGACCAAATGGAAACCAACTTAAATGCATCGGCTATACAATCATAACCTTTAATTAGGGGGGAAAAACATCACAACAGATCGTATACGTGTGTAAACACATTTCATGACACTCAATAAAACAAACAATTGCTCATGTGGAGCAATACATGACCAAACACAGATGTCTACAAACGATGCATTCACCAACGAAATCAAAGCTGAATACCCAGAAGTTTTCAATGGACTTGGAAAAGTTAAAGGTAAACCTATCAACATCAAATTGAAAGAAGGTACAGTCCCTTATTGTTTGACAGCACCACGACATGTTCCACTACCTCTTTATGAAGAACTAAACAAAGAAATCAGACGCATGGAGAACTTGGCGTAATTCGTAAAGTAGACGAACCAACCGATTGGTGCCACCCAATCGTTATCGTGCCGAAACCAAACGGTACAATCAGATTATGCATAGACTTAACAAAGCTCAACCAAGGAGTTGAACGAGAACTATACCAATTGGAATCGGTGGATGAAATGATAGCCAAGCTCGGTGATGAATGCGTTGTTATGAGTAAACTTGATGCTAATTCCGGGTATTGGCAAGTGCCCGTGAACGAAGAAAGTCAACTTTACACAACATTTATCACACCTATCGGTCGTTTTTGCTGTACGCGAGGTCCATTTGGGATGAATTCCATGCAGGAAATATTCAACAACAAAAATGGATGCCATTATTGAGGGATTACCAGGAATAGCTAAAAGCACAGATGACTTCTTAATATACGCAAAAACCAAGGAAGGACACGATGAACGCTTGAGAAGCTTATTAGACCGATTTAAAGAAAATGGGGTCACGGTCAATCCGGAGAAGTGCCAATTCCGTCAAACGAATCTGAAGTTTCTTGGTTACAATTTATCTCAAGAAGGAATAACACCGATCACTGAAAAAATGTCAGCAATTACAGACTACAAGCAACCAGAAAACCTGACAGAACTTCGTCGGTTCATGGGAATGGCAAACCAGTTGGGAAAATTCACCCCGAACTTGGCGCAAGCCAGTGCACCATTGAGGGAGGTACTTTCAACAACGAACCAATGGCTCTGGACAGCAGAACACACCACAGCGTTCAAGGAAGTTAAACAACTTTTGACTTCACCACCAACATTAAAACTTTACAGCCCAAATAAGCCGACCAAATTACGAGTAGATGCCAGCAAACTTCATGGGATGAGTGTCATTTTGTACCAGCAATATGATAACGATTGGCATCCAGTTACATGCGCATCAAGATATTTAACCGAAGCTGAGAAATGTTACTTTCCGATAGAACTTGAAATGCAAGCAGTTACATGGGGTTGCGAGAAAATGAACATATACTTGCAAGGATTACCCGACTTCATAGTCCAGACCGACCACAAACCCCTCATCCCTATCATAAACCACAAACAACTGGTTGACCTCTCACCAAGAATCCAAGCCATGCGCATGAAACAACTCAAATAAAAATTCACAGCTGAATATGTAAAAGGAACAACTCTATGTGATGCAGACGCACTGTCTCGAGCACCAACAGAAACACCATCGAAAAAAGATGTACAAACCAACACTGATACCGTCTCCCATATCTCATCAATGCCAGCAACAACCGAAAAACTTGAAGAGATTCGCCATCATACTGCCACAGATGAATCATTGCAGCTTCTTCAACAGACAATAACAGACGGATGGCCCTCAACAAGGAAAGAATGTCATGAACTTGTTAAACTGTACTGGGACAGCCGTTTTGATCTTACAGCTATCGATGGTTTATTACTTAAAGGAAACCGCATAGTCATTCCACACAAATTACACAGTGACATCCTCCGAAGAATCCACACAGGTCACTTTGGCATGGAAAGATCAAAACAAAGAGCACGTCAAAGCTGCTACTGGCCAGGAATGAATGGCCAAATAGAGCAAATGGTAAGCAGATGCGAGACTTGCTTACGCTTCACTGCTACAACATAATGAATTGCAGCCACCACCAATGCCAACACAACCATGGGGGAAAATTGGAACAGACATATTTCACCTATTTGGCAAAACATATATAGTGATCACGGACTACCTTACTCTGTATCCCGAAGTGTACTTACTACGTACTCCTAACAGTCTCCAACTGATAGAGTCCCTAAAAGACGCGTTTGCCCGTCACGGTATTCCTACAGAAGTAGTATCAGACAACAGTCCACAATTCAAATCGAGATACTTCAACAAATTTGCGAAAGATTGGGAATTCAAACACACTACGTCGAGTCCACACTACCCTCGCTCAAACGGACTAGCAGAATCATCTGTTAAGACAGTCAAATGTATGATGAAAAAATGCTTCCAAGAAAAAGAAGACATAAAAAGGGACTACTCGTACTTCGAAACACACCACTCAGCAATGGAAAAAGCCCAGCCGAGATGCTCATGGGACGACAATTACAAGAAGTTTTACCTTTACACCGCAACATTGGTGAGAGCAGAAAACGTGACATTGTCAGTGAGAGACTCACACAGAAAAAGCACCATGACAATAACCACCCAGTTACCACACCGGAAACTTTCAAAGTGAACCAGAATGAATACAGCATCACATCACAAAGGAATGGTCACTCAGAGGAAGAATACAAGAAAAAGTCGCACCACGATCGTACAATGTTAAACTTACGGACGGAAATATATTACGTCGTAACATTAAAAACATTTGCAAGGTTTACACGCTCACTGTACACGACCCTCCCTTGTCCGCTATAGTTCGACCTCTCATAGGGGTGGGACCGACTCATGAAACTCCACCTCGAGACGCACAAGACAGTAGTTCGGATGACGAAACGATAGCCTACAAGGAAACTGATCAAGAAAAAACTGACAGAGAACCAGACTATGACGACGAAAATGCGAAACAGAAACGAGAAGAAACATACGTTACTCGATATGGACGTAGAATCAAGCCAAAGAAGATACTGAACCTATGAACCCGTAAGATTATAGAAATGGAAAACAATGGATTTTATTTATACCCAAAACGCTATATTTGGTGATTAGATTTTATATGTACTTATTTTATGTTATTTATATATATATGTGTGTATTCGGAAGGGAAGATGTTATATCCAACATGCTCCGGCTTGTACGGTATCATATCTCCCTCTCTGCTTATGGTCATCGGCTGAGATCACAATACAACAACTGCCAGTTTCCTTTCAGGGTAATTAACATTTTCTTTTCAAATCTTCATTTTTTTTTCGAGGAACAGTTAAGAAAAGATTGTTTCTGCCAAATATCCAGGTCTGGCAACCCCAAATTCTTCGAAATATCAAAAGGGAAGTGGCATGAAACCTGTGTAAAAAAGATATGTTATACGGTAGTGAGTCATGGGCAGTGAAGACCTTGGGGGATTACATCCTAACGGTTTGTTCTTCTTCCCCTTTGATGGTGACTAAGTTATATTACCAGCTACAGATACATAACAGCATTGCTCTAACTTGCTTGCCTGCCACACAAGCGAGTTGTCAGTAGATTGTTCCAAATGGGCTGACAACACTATATTTAAAGTGCGCCAGAGCAGAGACTCAAACCTATACCATCTCCACCAAAAAAAGAAAAAGTTCAAATGAGAATAAGTAGCATGATAAGTGTTTGTAGCAATAGAGATAATATCCAGATTAGAAGATTGAGTTTGTTGCGACATTTGGAAGGAATGAAGGAGGATGATGGGGTAAGAAAGTGGGAAAACCAAAGCCAGAAGGATAGACTTAATGCAGAGGAATTTGAAGTTGGAACTAACACAGTCTAGATCAGATTAAAAGGTCATTAATATACTCCATCCAACCCATGTTAGCATGAAAAACAGATGTTAAGTCAATGATAATGATGACGGATGATGGATGATGCTGACAATGACAATCAGGACGACAATGATCAAACATATGCTTACACAGGCTTTTGAATTAGAAGCATTTAGGATTTGTCTATTATTCACATAATACCATATAAATTATTAATCAGCAAAAATTGATCAGAAAATTATGTAGCTGCAAAAATGAATAAATAAATAAGTGAAAGCAAGTTGAAGTTATAAATTAATATAAATCGTTAGTCATTAGACATTTTTTAGCTGTTATGCTTTAGTTTGAAGATTAAGTTTTAAATAATCTCAAAAAAACAAACAACAACAACACATACTACTATCGTCAAATGATTCGTCTGCGTCGAAGATATCACTAAATGAAACCCTTTTACTTGACTGTCGCGAATTAGATTGTAACCCTACCACAAGTAACCAATGTGTTAAGCAAGCTATAAATTCTGAATCACGGTTTTGCGGAGAAAAAACAATTTTGCTGTTACTGGTTAAATCGTGAAGTAATTCCATAAGATGGGTTTGGTCTAAAATAAAAATATAGGAAAATGGTTAGGATTGTTAAATACAATTTTAAAAACAGAATAATCTATTACTTGTTGCAACCAGCCAATAATTTAGATAAATGGTATATTTTTATGATAATCAATTCGACTGTACATATCTATACATTGATAAAGTGTGAGTACAAATCTCTTCACAGTCCAAAACTACTGATGCTTAAATTTTTACAATTTGTTATTACAGAAATAATGTTAACAAAATGTCAAAATCTCCTATTCCTTAAATATGACATCATAACTTATACAGCATGTGAATATCTCGAGAATAAAAACAGCTTTTTAAACAATTTAAAAAACTTTAACAAAATTTTAAGCGCTTAAATGTAATTCCGACAGGCCTGGTCAGAAGACCTATGCGATCGTACGCGCACACGCCCCACAAATAATTTTGTGTGTGATTATGGACTTATCAGCAAATTACAGAGAGCAAATAATTACCGTTGAGAGCTTAAAGATTTTGAAAACGCATATATAGACAATTACGTTGGCAAATACCGAGTGCCAATGCGAAATACAAAGGCTGTATAATGAAAGGAAAGTTTCAGATAAAAGAACAGCACTTCCTGAACAATACTAAAAATATGTTCACATACACAGTTCAAAATTATTGAAAATTACAATAAAATCGAAGATCAAAAGAGTCAGGGACGATTTAATCAGCGAACTCCAAAGACTGAAGGCTCTTTCACCCATATACCTTCAACTGAAATTAAGTTAATGTTAATTGGTTTATTAAATTTAAGTAGCTATTAATTTGATTTATTATTTAATTTCTTTATTAATTACATTTTTTCTCTGAAAGATGAAAAATAGGTTTATTGAAATTACAGCAGAAAAAGATGTATAAATTTTCGACTTTAAACAGCTCAGGCATATTAATTTGCATGAGGTTTTCTGATCACACATGCATCACTCACACAGAGTCATTTACATGTGCGATTCAGCGCTCTCAGGGGTAAATTATCCTGACTGGCCTGAAGTCCTAAACACTATCTCTAGAAATACAAACATCTTAAGGACAAAAACAGTTTTTTGAAAATAACTTTAAGAACAACTTTTAAACTCTACAACATAAACTTGACATCACTTTCAACCCTAAGATCCTTTTAACATAGAAAGTATTACAAAATAGATAGATGTGCATATTTTACATGGCTGGCCTCACAAATGTTGAGGGATATACCCTGTCTATTATTTCCAGGAGAGGCCATGGCTTTGATGGGGAGCCCTAGAGTATTTAATGCTCATTTTGAGCCCAGTCTCCTGCACAAAGTGGGAAAGTTATAACCACTAAGCTATGGCGCCACAAAACAGTGGAACACAGTCTGTACCTGTTAGCCTTGATGCCGGTTTGGCGAATTGATGTAAAAACACTCTGTTCAATGAATGGTACGGTGAATCAACACTCATTCCATTACCTACAAGTTAGAATCAAAAACATTTCTATTAACCTAATTACGTCATCTCATTCATTCTGTTTTATGTTTCATGAAAAAATAATAAGGACATATGGTGTTGTGACTGAAGAAAGCAATCTTAAAATCTACCACAAAAAAATGAATTTTTTTTTTAATATCTCCAGCGTCACCGTCGGATTTCTATCAAAGAGAACGCTAAATAAAGACAAAATTTCAAAATAAAATGCTATAAAAAATTTCCAGTAACTTACTTTTCTAAATTCTGTATCAGATGAATGATAAATTGAAGCAATACTTGTAGGAACTAACATAATTTCCTACAAAATAGAAAATATCAGAAGATATAAATAAGATAAAAGAATGCGTTAAACAGATACAAAACAGCATTGCTCTAACTTGCTTGCCTGCCACACAAGCGAATTGGCAGTCAGTAGATTGTTCCAAATGGGCTGACAACACTATATTTAAAGTGCGGCCAGGGCAGAGGCTCAAACCTATACCATCTCCACCAAAAAAAGAAAAAGTTCAAATGGGAATAAGAAGCAGGATAAGTGTTTGTAGCAATAGAGAACAAACCTTTATAGAAAAATAAACATTGTGCATATCATAAGACTATAATTTTTCTTACAAGACACAAATAAAAGTTAAAGAAATAATAAGGTAATGACAAAGCCTAAACTAAAGACCCATGAATAATTATTTTTGTTAAATAAATACAAATGTCCAAACGAGATATTTCATCTCATGTTAAGTTTAAGTGTGTCCCTAGAAAAGATGTTGTTAGTGCAGTTAAATCTACATAAACTTACCTAACCAAAGCCTGTCTACAACTTTAACAACAAAACAAACACCATTCATCAAAAACTTTGAAAAATTTGCATCACTTCGTTTGCCACTGACCGACTTCCAGACAGTACCACTTGTGTATTCTTCAATGACCGCGTTGATTAACGATGTTTGAAACTTCTGTTGCTGGCCAATTGTTGCAGATGAGGAAATAGACTTAAAAAGTAGAGAAAGAAGTTATGTGATTGGTCTTCTTTTAGAGATGGCAGCAAGGAAAACCACGTCATAGGCTCAAATATTTGCTGAATGTTTTGGGAAATTATTATGGACTGAAGAAGCTATTAATAACTATTTAGCTACATGTTAAAGAAAAGAAAATTGTATCAACAATTTTTCACCAAAAAATATAATGAATAAAATAAAAAACAAAGAAAATTGAACAGTATAAAAAACTATACTAAACGCGTTTATAAAATACAAAACAAAACAAACCACCAACCTGCAAAACAAGATCTGTAAAAAGCGCTTATTTTCCCCACTCGTATGCAGCATGTTCTGAATGACAATATTTCTTAAGAAAGTAATCACCAGATCTTTACAAGGATGACCAGAGAGTGTCAAGCCATCTACAGAAAGTCCTCCATCTACTTCATTATTGACTTCCTATAAAAAGAAAACATTCTCTAAAAGAACATTCTTAAATAAACCTTTAAGTTGTATGCAGCAAAGATAAACCATTGATAAATTTGAACTTTTCGACACATATAAAGTATTTTATTTGTTGCATAAAATGAATCGTTGATGAAAGTACAAAACGTCTGCATACCTCTATGTTAAACTCAGCTAACTCTTTATCTTCTTCTAGTGGCACCAAAGTTGACGATAATGCAGATAAGAATGTTTCCTTGCAACAAAATTGTTCCACTTCAGCTATGTTTTGACACAAAAACTCCAAAAACTGAATAATAGTGGAAGGAACATTGTCATCTTGAACACTTTCTAAAGTTGTCTAAACAGAAAAAAAATTTGGCAAGCACTTATTAAAATTGTCGAAACAGATGACAACTTTCTATATGCCATTTCAAAAAGATTTTCTCTCTCTTCTGTGCTTTTGACAAACAAAAAATGATTATAACCACATCGAATACATTGATAATACCCACAAAGGACTACTTCTTCCCTACCTGGCTCATCAGTTTCCGCACCAATGCAGCAAGATAATTATTGCATCCAAGCAGTAAATTTTAACCAAATTGTTTTCCTTGATTTCTTCCCAATGATGCTGGAGGCCAAAATATTAAATATAGACTTTCAATGTTTAACTTCAAACCCGTTTCAGCACCTGATCAAAAAATAGAAATTAATAAATTACACGACACAAAGCACAAAAAATGGTTCCAAAATCCTTGAGTAATTATACCCGAAGGGCAGAAAAAAAACATAAAAATAAATAAGAATCACTCATTTGGTTGCGTTATGGTAAACAATTATTTAATCTCATAAACAAAATAGATATTAAATAGCTGTGGTTAAAATTTTAAGTCAAGGAAAAAAGTTAATTTAAATTTATATACACACCATCCAAACTGTTTTTGAGTAGTAAAGATAACAAGAGGAAATAAACTTCTGTGAGATCAGTATGTTCTTCAAGGAGAGAGGTCAACAAAGGTATCCCTTTTTGTTTGTACGATTGATGATTCACTTCATGTTCTGATGGTGATGGAGAATTTTCGGATTCAGCAATATTAAATCCTACAAAAATTCAAATATAAGAATTTATAACCTTAACAGTATTTTCATATCCGTAAAATGCTTTATCATAATATTATGTGTAAGGGTAGGTATTCACTTTAAAAAAGATCGTTATAAAACAGAGCAGGAAAAAATGAGATTTTTGAGACAAGAGTAATTACTGGTAAGTTGTTGAATTTTGACTGGTGAGTTTTTGATTTTTAATAGGGAAATGTTGAATTTTGACTGGTGAAATCAAACTTAGGAAAATCTAAAAATTTTACCTGCTGCAATATTGCTTTTCTTGGTTGTAAGGACTTCCGAACCTAGCAGCCAATATCCATTTGCTGTGCCATTTTGAAAACTGTGCAATGCAGTTGAATCTGAAAGCATCTTGAAACAACATTCGAATTCCTCTTAACACTGTTGTTTTGTGAATATTCGAACCAAGGAATAAAAGAATCCAGTCAAAACCAAGTGTAGTGTATAACTGTTCTGCAAACCTGAAAGATGAGAATATCAATCTATGATTTAAGGACCGTGATTTTTGATAACCGCTAGAAACCTATAATTGTTAGATTTAAACAGAAGTTAAACTTGAATGCGTTTTGATATGTTGCTAATTTTGAAAATAATATTGCACACAACAGATTTTTCAAAAATAAACAAAAGCTTAAAAAGTAGTAACCCACTAGTTTTGTGCAGAAAAAGGTCGACAAAAAACATTATGCGAGGTACAAAAGTGACCTTACAACACTTTAGATTAAGCAGAAGATTATTATAGTCACAACATGAACCACATCTCAGCAGAATATAAAAACAACTTAAAGAATGTATGGAAGTGTTGAAGTATGCAACACACAAAGGTCAGCAATTTATTTCTTTGTGCTCTGAAACTTATGTTATAGATACACAAAATGAACTAAAGAAGCCAACTAACTGAACATCCATTCCATGTACACCATTTCCCAACAGCAGATGTAGCAGCACGTCCAGAAGTGCATTCCGATGATTGATAATGCGTTGTAAGTCGAGTTCTTCCTTATTTTCATACGAATTGATATCATCAAGCTGAATATGTTGCTCAGATGCTTTTGTTGGTAATGTGCTTGATAAATACTGTCCAACACTACATAAAAACATAGTATTATGCCTAAAATACATGTACTTAATCTTGAGAAACGTTTTTGATTTTTGCTACCTTTAGGAAAGGAGCATATCTCACAAATTCTTTTTAAGTTGAATTTGGATCTTCTGGGTACAAAACTAAGAATTTTTCTACTTTTTCACTGAAATTCGAAAACACATTCCAAAAGAAGGCATTGACAAAAGTTAATCTTGTGCAAATTTTTGTGATTAAAGTTTTATTTTTAAATAATAAAATCTTAAAATTAGGATGAAAGCAAATTAACTTACACAAGTAAATCGGTTAATTGGTTCGTTTGCACAATAATACAGACAACAGACTAGCAACAGTATTAAGCGTTGTATCTGAAATGTCACCATCTTGAATGACGTAAATCAATCTGGAGACACATCCAAGTTTTCGCAAGCACAGTATATTTCTTTGTTGATCACTAAAAGTTACAAAAAAACAAGATGAAATACAATGGAGAAGAATTTATAAAATATTGGCAACAAAAAGACAACTAATCTAATTAGAAGACGACTAATTTAATGAAAGTCATAACAAAAACAACAACAATATCACATAAATAATGACAACAAAAACTTACACTCCCTGTGTAACCAACTCATAAAAGTGTGAGAACAGTGATCGTTCCAGTTCAGCAGGGGTATTATGCCATATCTATGGTTTAACAAAAGATTTATGGATTCAATCATGATTAACATTTAACAAAACAAAAAAATTAATGTATGATACATTGTTGATAAGCTGTTACAGGTCAGAGTTGAGGCTTTTGTTTTCCATTGATGTGCACTACCTTCAAAAATGTTAACTAAATTATAAAATCTCACTGTTTCTGAATTTAGTTAGATAGATAAAAGGCTGTACCTCTAGATCACATAACAAGTCATTGAATGCTGTAATGTTTGGGATAGTTGCCGATTCACGATCACTGCGAACTGTACCAACAAGTGAAGAAGACGAGGTGCAAAATGTGTGTGTTCAAAAGATGTTTCTTCTTCTTCAGTAGAAATGCTACAATCTAAAAAACAGAAAAAAAGTACATTGATCAGCAGCCAGAACAATTTGCTTTATATTTTAAAAACAATACAAAAAAAATATCAAAACCTGATAGCCATGTACTCTGTTCATTTCTCTTCTAGCATCCAACTGCTTTGGCAATATACAAGTCAGCGCTTTTAATGAAGCATAGAGTTCGCTTAGCTGATTTACCATAGCAACTAGACATAACAAGATTGACATTCCACCAATGCTGACAAATGCAGAAGCCACAGGATTTGGACAGAATATTCTTATGCCTGAGGAGCCAACAAAAAATAACCCAATTGGACGACTAGCACCAGTAAGGTGCAGTGAAGAATTTGGTAACAGTTTAATAGGTGTATGTTTGTCTTCAGGACTAATGTTCATCTATTAATAAAGAATTATCGATATCAACAAATAAGCAGAGAGAGAAAAAGGAAACAAGATGTAACATTTAGATTGTATTATAAAGAGGTTAAAGGTGCAAATTCAATATTTTCAAAGTTTTTCTTTATCTGATTATTTTTTCCAGTAAATGGTGACAAAGCATAGCCTTTTTTTCATCCCCCCACCGCAAGTTTAGGCCTTTATTAAGTTCACATAATTAATCATCCTGATACTAAAACACTTCTGGTGTCTATCTGTAATGCCCAAACTGAGTGTGTTCATTTTCTTTTAAAATAGCCTAAAAAAGGATGTCTATTTTTGCTAACTTTATTATGTAAATGCTTTACACTAATGTCAAAAGCTCTTTAAAAATTAGCAAAGTCATTGCAATGCACTTTTAAGTTTGAGGCAAAATAACTTGGAAACGGGTGGACATAACATAACTGACATCAACTCTTGCGTTGAGTCAGCCAAACCGTTTCATCAAAAAAACTTTCAAGTTCAATATTTTATTGATGATTTGTTCAAAGTACACAATCATTTAAATTATTTTAATCAGCTCTACAAAATTAAAACAATGACTAAAAAAACTGCTTTAAATTTTAAATGGGTCATTTTTCTTTCTTTCTACATGTTTGTTTTCCTAATTGAGCAGATTTATTTAACGAGCCAATCGACGAAGATATAATATAAGGATAAAAGTGAAAAAAAACATGTCTCAGATTTCACTGCTTCTGTTCGAGATACCATTATGGTTTCCTAGATTTAAGACTTAAATATGTGCTGCATTGGTTCCAATCAAAGTGAGGGAATTAGTTAGTAGTAAAAAATATTTACCTCAGTTGCCAGTAGATCCAAATCAGACTTTGCACATTGAGCTGACAGTTTCAACAAGGTCGTCAATGTTACATAGTGTGGGTTTAACGTCAACAATATCTTGTCTTCTGATATCAAAGGTGGAAGTCTCTGCTCTATTAAATCCTCCTGAATAATAATTAAAATTTAGGAAAGCCTAGCGTTACGCCAATTAATTGGTTTATTAAAGAACACCTAGTGTAATTAAGCCTTTATTGTGGGTCCATGCACACCACAACTATTAGTACAATCCTTAATTTAATCTAGCTTTATTAGATTTTTATTAAAACAGCAGCGTACCATAAAGGAGAGACTGTCTAATAACTGAAATATAATTTTATTTTGACAAAAACAATCCATTTTTATCATTGCAAACCTTGAATGACCACCTTAGTTTTTTTAGGCGCTGCTGTTATTAATGGTATAACACTTTCACTGAATAAGACCATCATGACCCAAGTCATTGAAAAAGAAAACATTCAAAACTATCGCAGCTGACTGATACAACCTCTCACAATTAAATAAAATTCTGTGCTACGTAATCAAGTTACAAAAAGAAACAGAGTTCCCTTAAAGCATTTTTATCTGATTAAATGTGAATTTTCTATAAAATACGTCATTATGGGCAAAACAATATTACATCGTAACTTTCTTGAACAATTGGAGCTTGAAAACAACCAATATAACCAGGACCAAGCGAATAAATAGTATTGATACTTTCTTCTGATAAAGGTTCCTCAAATACTGCCATTGGTCCCAATCTCCAGACAAGGTCTGATATATGACATTGTTTTGGATGAGTACCAATGTACGCAACAGTCTTACATGTACTTATGTCCGCACCAGTTGGTGAACCTTGATGGATGTATTTGATCTAAAGTAAATTTCCCAGTAAAAATAAAAAACAAAATTGCATCAGAATACTTTATAAATAATAATAATGATATATTGATCATACAATTTAGTGACAACTGCGAAAAATCCAACCAAGAGAAATAACTGACCTTTGAATTTCCAATAAACTTTCCGTTAGCGAAAACAGAGGCAGTACTTGTTCTCATCATACTTTTATAAAGTACAACAGAGATATGATTCCATTTATGAAGTTCAAAATTTCATTTTTGTTGATACTCAGCACAGTGTTACCTTTCGCACTACGGTCACTTACGTAATGGTCCTCTGTGTTTATCTATACAAAAAAGTAATGTAAAAAGAGGTCTTGGTGAGTCTCTCAATTAAATGTGCTTCCAATAAAGTAAACAGAACTACTTTAAAGAGAGAACTAAATAAAAATGAAAAATTTACAGAGGTGTGATGTTCTTACCACAAGACTTTTATCTTGTAGATTAAGATAAAGCTGAAACACACTACTGTTAATTAATCGCTTTGAACCAAATTCCTCCCATTGTTTCTCAACAGTGAATAGCCAACAGATGAATGTATGGATGGTATTGTTGGAGTGCATTCCAAGTAGACCCAACCAGAGTATGTCAAACCAGCTTGAGGAGGAAACGTCCTTTCCGCTTGTGATGAGATGATGTTAGGGAAATGTTGACAGAGAATATACTGGATGTTCGCAAAGAGTGAATTAAATTTGCTAAAAAAATAATTGCAGTTTCTTCTTTGTCTTTCTGGAAGAGTAAACCAAAAAGCCTTCACTATCAAAAGTTCAGAAAATAGGGCCATCATAACAGAAACAAACATTGCGCTGATGTCTAATTAATATTTTACTTAAAAATCCAATCATTGGAGGCTGTTACTTTTCAATTATTATAAATGAGCACAACATTGCAGCATATAAGCTAATTATATAGTACAACAGGATTCGAATTAGCAGATTGCAGAAAATGTCGTCTTTGCGAATTATTTTAGTAAGAAAATGTTAAAATTGTGAATCTAATTTTTTCGCAAATCAAATTCACAATGGCAAATTTCTAAAAATCAGTTGTGGTGCCAAATTTTCTAGATTCCTGCCGCTGCATCATTTTTGTGATTTGTGTAATCTGGTTGTGTCATCATATGTACAGATAAACAAAACAAATAAAAAAGTATCTAGAGATGGACAAGTTTAATCATTATAGTTATAAATATTATTTTTATCACGCTAAATGGGAGCATCCCTCCCCTAAATGAGTGTCTTAAGGTCCTGAAATTAAGCATTCTATATATGTGATGCTCTCTAGGAAAATCGACTGCTTCTATTTTTAATTCGTATTTTTAAAACAATAAAATTCCGTATTTCGTATTTTTAAAATACGAATTGCGTATTTAAAATACGCATATTTTTTTAAAAACCGTATTTCGTATTTTAAAAAATACGGAATTCGTATATATTATTTTTAATACGGATTTCGTATTTTTGAAAATACGAAAATTCGTATCAAAAAATACGTATTTCTAAAAATACGCATTTCTAAAAATACGCTGTGATTAAAATTCGAAAACATAAAAAAGTAAGGGATCGTCTCCGAGATCTTTTCATTTTGAATTAAAACGATTTTCATTATATAGGAATCGTTTCATTATTTTTTTTACATCGTCTCATAATCGTATTATGAAACGAATTAAATGTTTTAATTTTTTTTCACGAAACGATTATATAATTTAATACAAAAAT
>JASGCC010002479.1:0-28195 GCA_030067915.1 Hydractinia echinata
GAGAGAGATGTATACAAAGAAAGTAAGCAGGGAGTAAACTCATTTCCCGAACGATTTTTAAAATTATTTTTTCACCACTAAAACCCATGAGACTTGTAGTTTTCAAAAATATTTTCATTTTTGATGAGACGCCGAATGAAAGCAGTTTAATCGCCGGCAACCGAAAACCCGCGATTTCCCGTAAATCCGGTCGGCCCGTATAGTCGAATGTATACAAAGAAAGTAAGCAGGGAGTAAACTCATTTCCCGAACGATTTTTAAAATTATTTTTTCACCACTAAAACCCATGAGACTTGTAGTTTTCAAAAATATTTTCATTTTTGATGAGACGCCGAATGAAAGCAGTTTAATCGCCGGCAACCGAAAACCCGCGATTTCCCGTAAATCCCGATCGGCCCGTATAGTCGAATGTATACAAAGAAAGTAAGCAGGGAGTAAACTCATTTCCCGAACGATTTTTAAAATTATTTTTTCACCACTAAAACCCATGAGACTTGTAGTTTTCAAAAATATTTTCATTTTTGATGAGACGCCGAATGAAAGCAGTTTAATCGCCGGCAACCGAAAACCCGCGATTTCCCGTAAATCCCGTATAGTCGAATGTATACAAAGAAAGTAAGCAGGGAGTAAACTCATTTCCCGAACGATTTTTAAAATTATTTTTTCACCACTAAAACCCATGAGACTTGTAGTTTTCAAAAATATTTTCATTTTTGATGAGACGCCGAATGAAAGCAGTTTAATCGCCGGCAACCGAAAACCCGCGATTTCCCGTAAATCCCGTATAGTCGAATGTATACAAAGAAAGTAAGCAGGGAGTAAACTCATTTCCCGAACGATTTTTAAAATTATTTTTTCACCACTAAAACCCATGAGACTTGTAGTTTTCAAAAATATTTTCATTTTTGATGAGACGCCGGAAAGCAGTTTAATCGCCGGCAACCGAAAACCCGCGATTTCCCGTAAATCCCGTATAGTCGAATGTATACAAAGAAAGTAAGCAGGGAGTAAACTCATTTCCCGAACGATTTTTAAAATTATTTTTTCACCACTAAAACCCATGAGACTTGTAGTTTTCAAAAATATTTTCATTTTTGATGAGACGCCGAATGAAAGCAGTTTAATCGCCGGCAACCGAAAACCCGCGATTTCCCGTAAATCCTCGGTATAGTCGAATGTATACAAAGAAAGTAAGCAGGGAGTAAACTCATTTCCCGAACGATTTTTAAAATTATTTTTTCACCACTAAAACCCATGAGACTTGTAGTTTTCAAAAATATTTTCATTTTTGATGAGACGCCGAATGAAAGCAGTTTAATCGCCGGCAACCGAAAACCCGCGATTTCCCGTAAATCCCGTCGGCCCGTATAGTCGAATGTATACAAAGAAAGTAAGCAGGGAGTAAACTCATTTCCCGAACGATTTTTAAAATTATTTTTTCACCACTAAAACCCATGAGACTTGTAGTTTTCAAAAATATTTTCATTTTTGATGAGACGCCGAATGAAAGCAGTTTAATCGCCGGCAACCGAAAACCCGCGATTTCCCGTAAATCCCGTATAGTCGAATGTATACAAAGAAAGTAAGCAGGGAGTAAACTCATTTCCCGAACGATTTTTAAAATTATTTTTTCACCACTAAAACCCATGAGACTTGTAGTTTTCAAAAATATTTTCATTTTTGATGAGACGCCGAATGAAAGCAGTTTAATCGCCGGCAACCGAAAACCCGCGATTTCCCGTAAATCCCGTATAGTCGAATGTATACAAAGAAAGTAAGCAGGGAGTAAACTCATTTCCCGAACGATTTTTAAAATTATTTTTTCACCACTAAAACCCATGAGACTTGTAGTTTTCAAAAATATTTTCATTTTTGATGAGACGCCGAATGAAAGCAGTTTAATCGCCGGCAACCGAAAACCCGCGATTTCCCGTAAATCCCGTATAGTCGAATGTATACAAAGAAAGTAAGCAGGGAGTAAACTCATTTCCCGAACGATTTTTAAAATTATTTTTTCACCACTAAAACCCATGAGACTTGTAGTTTTCAAAAATATTTTCAATTTTTGATGAGACGCGGAATGAAAGCAGTTTATATGCCGGCAACCCGAAACCCGCGATTTCCCTAAATCCCGTATAGTCGAATGTATACAAAGAAAGTAGCAGGGAGTAAACTCATTTCCCCGAACGATTTTTTAAAGTTATTTTTTCACCACTAAACCATGAGACTTGTAGTTTTCAAAAATAATTTCATTTTGATGAGACGCCGAATGAAAGCAGTTTAATCGCCGGCAACCGAAAACCCGCGTTTCCCGTAAATCCCGGGATCGGCCCGTATTAGTCGAATGCTATACAAAGAAAGTAAGCAGGAAGTAAACTCATTTCCCGAACAATTTTTAAAATTATTTTTTCACCACTAAAACCATGAGACTCGTAGTTTTCAAAAATATTTTTCATTTTTGATGAGACGCCCGAATGAAGCAGTTTAATCGCCGGCAACCGAAAACCCGCGATTTCCCGTAAATCCCCCGTATAGTCGAATGTATACAAAGAAAGTAAGCAGGGAGTAAACTCATTTCCCGAACGATTTTTAAAATTATTTTTTCACCACTAAAACCCATGAGACTTGTAGTTTTCAAAAATATTTTCATTTTTGATGAGACGCCGAATGAAAGCAGTTTAATCGCCGGCAACCGAAAACCCGCGATTTCCCGTAAATCCCGTATAGTCGAATGTATACAAAGAAAGTAAGCAGGGAGTAAACTCATTTCCCGAACGATTTTTAAAATTATTTTTTCACCACTAAAACCCATGAGACTTGTAGTTTTCAAAAATATTTTCATTTTTGATGAGACGCCGAATGAAAGCAGTTTAATCGCCGGCAACCGAAAACCCGCGATTTCCCGTAAATCCCGTATAGTCGAATGTATACAAAGAAAGTAAGCAGGGAGTAAACTCATTTCCCGAACGATTTTTAAAATTATTTTTTCACCACTAAAACCCATGAGACTTGTAGTTTTCAAAAATATTTTCATTTTTGATGAGACGGCGAATGACATGCAGTTTATCGCCGGCAACCGAAAACCCGCGATTTTCCGTAAATCCCGTATAGTCGAATGTATACAAGAAAGTAAGCAGGCAGTAAACTCATTTCCCGAACAATTTTTAAAAATTATTTTTTCACCACTAAAACCCATGAGACTCGTAGTTTTCAAAATATTTTCATTTTGATGAGAACACCGAATGAAAGCAGTTTAATCGCCGGCAACGCGAAAACCCGCGATTTCCCGTAAATCCCGTATAGTCGAATGTAGTCAAAGAAAGTAAGCAGGCAGTAACTCATTTCCCGAACAATTTTTAAAATTATTTTTTCACGCACTAAAACCCATGAGACTCGTAGTTTTCAAAAATATTTTCATTTTTGATGAGAACGCCGAATGAAAGCAGTTTAATCGCCGGCAACCGAAAACCCGCGATTTCCCGTAAATCCCGTATAGTCGAATGTATACAAAGAAAGTAAGCAGGGAGTAAACTCATTTCCCGAACGATTTTTAAAATTATTTTTCACCCACTAAAACCCATGAGACTTGTAGTTTTCAAAAATATTTTCATTTTTGATGAGACGCCGAATGACAGCAGTTTAATCGCCGGCAACCGAAAACCCGCGATTTTCCGTAAATCCCGTATAGTCGAATGTATACAAGAAAGTAAGCAGGGAGTAAACTCATTTCCCGAACGATTTTTAAAATTATTTTTTCACCACTAAAACCCATGAGACTTGTAGTTTTCAAAAATATTTTAATTTTTGATGAGACGCCAGAATGAAAGCAGTTTAATCGCCGGCAACCGAAAACCCGCGATTTCCCTAAATCCCGTATAGTCGAATGTATACAAAGAAAGTAAGCAGGGAGTAAACTCATTTCCCGAACGATTTTTAAAATTATTTTTTCACCACTAAAACCCATGAGACTTGTAGTTTTCAAAAATATTTTCATTTTTGATGAGACGCCGAATGAAAGCAGTTTAATCGCCGGCAACCGAAAACCCGCGATTTCCCGTAAATCCCGGTGGCCCGTTAGTCGAATGTATACAAAGAAAGTAAGCAGGGAGTAAACTCATTTCCCGAACGATTTTTAAAATTATTTTTTCACCACTAAAACCCATGAGACTCGTAGTTTTCAAAATATTTTTCATTTTTGATGAGACGCCGAATGAAAGCAGTTTAATCGCCGGCAACCGAAAACCCGCGATTTCCCGTAAATTCCCCGTATAGTCGAATGTATACAAAGAAAGTAAGCAGGGAGTAAACTCATTTCCCGAACGATTTTTAAAATTATTTTTCACCACTAAAACCCATGAGACTTGTAGTTTTCAAAAATATTTTCATTTTTGATGAGACGCCGAATGAAAGCAGTTTAATCGCCGGCAACCGAAAACCCGCGATTTCCCGTAAATCCCGGGATCGGCCCGTATAGTCGAATGTATACAAAGAAAGTAAGCAGGCAGTAAACTCATTTCCCGAACAATTTTTAAATTATTTTTCACCACTAAAACCCATGAGACTTGTAGTTTTAAAAATATTTTCATTTTGATGAGACGCCGAATGAAAGCAGTTTAATCGCCGGCAACCGAAAACCCGCGATTTCCCGTAAATCCCGTATAGTCGAATGTATACAAAGAAAGTAAGCAGGGAGTAAACTCATTTCCCGAACGATTTTTAAAATTATTTTTTCACCACTAAAACCCATGAGACTTGTAGTTTTCAAAATATTTTCATTTTTGATGAGACGCCGAATGAAAGCAGTTTAATCGCCGGCAACCGAAAACCCGCGATTTTCCGTAAATCCCGTATAGTCGAATGTATACAAAGAAAGTAAGCAGGGAGTAAACTCATTTCCCGAACGATTTTTTAAAATTATTTTTTCACCACTAAAACCCATGAGACTTGTAGTTTTCAAAAATATTTTCATTTTTGATGAGACGCCGAATGAAAGCCAGTTTAATCGCCGGCAACCGAAAACCCGCGAATTTCCCGTAAATCCCCGTATAGTCGAAATGTATACAAAGAAAGTAAGCAGGGAGTAAACTCATTTCCCGAACGATTTTTAAAATTATTTTTTCACCACTAAAACCCATGAGACTTGTAGTTTTCAAAAATATTTTCATTTTTGATGAGACGCCGAATGACAGCAGTTTAATCGCCGGCAACCGAAAACCCGCGATTTTCCGTAAATCCGCCGTATAGTCGAATGTATACAAAGAAAGTACCCAGGGAGTAAACTCATTTCCCGAACGATTTTCTAAATTATTTTTTCACCACTAAAACCCATGAGACTTGTAGTTTTCAAAAATATTTTCATTTTTGATGAGACGCCGAATGAAAGCAGTTTAATCGCCGGCAACCGAAAACCCGCGATTTCCCGTAAATCCCGTATAGTCGAATGTATACAAAGAAAGTAAGCAGGGAGTAAACTCATTTCCCGAACGATTTTTAAAATTATTTTTTCACCACTAAAACCCATGAGACTTGTAGTTTTCAAAAATATTTTAATTTTTGATGAGACGGGGAATGAAAGCAGTTTAATCGCCGGCAACCGAAAACCCGCGATTTCCCCTAAATCCCGTATAGTCGAATGTATACAAAGAAAGTAAGCAGGGAGTAAACTCATTTCCCGAACAATTTTTCAAATTATTTTTTGATGAGACGCTGAATGAAAGCAGTTTAATCGCCGGCAACCGAAAACCCGCGATTTCCCGTAAATCCCGTATAGTCGAATGTATACAAGGAAAGTCAGCAGGGAGTAAACTCATTTCTCGAACGATTTTATAAATTATTTTTTCACCACTAAAACCCATGAGACTTGTAGTTTTCAAAAATATTTTCATTTTTTAATGAGACGCCGAATGAAAGCAGTTTAATCGCCGGCAACCGAAAACCCGCGATTTTCCGTAAATCCCGTATAGTCGAATGTATACAAAGAAAGTAAGCAGGCAGTAAACTCATTTCCCGAACAATTTTTAAAATTATTTTTTCACCACTAAAACCCATGAGACTCGTAGTTTTCAAAAATATTTTCATTTTTGATGAGACGCCGAATGAAAGCAGTTTAATCGCCGGCAACCGAAAACCCGCGATTTCCCGTAAATCCCGTATAGTCGAATGTATACAAAGAAAGTAAGCAGGGAGTAAACTCATTTCCCGAACGATTTTTAAAATTATTTTTTCACCACTAAAACCCATGAGACTTGTAGTTTTCAAAAATATTTTCATTTTTGATGAGACGCCGAATGACAGCAGTTTAATCGCCGGCAACCGAAAACCCGCGATTTTCCGTAAATCCCGTATAGTCGAATGTATACAAAGAAAGTAAGCAGGGAGTAAACTCATTTCCCGAACGATTTTTAAAATTATTTTTTCACCACTAAAACCCATGAGACTTGTAGTTTTCAAAAATATTTTCATTTTTGATGAGACGCCGAATGAAAGCAGTTTAATCGCCGGCAACCGAAAACCCGCGATTTCCCCGTAAATCCCGTATAGTCGAATGTATACAAAGAAAGTAAGCAGGGAGTAAACTCATTTCCCGAACGATTTTTAAAATTATTTTTTCACCACTAAAACCCATGAGACTTGTAGTTTTCAAAAATATTTTCATTTTTGATGAGACGCCGAATGAAAGCAGTTTAATCGCCGGCAACCGAAAACCCGCGATTTCCCGTAATCCCGTATAGTCGAATGTATACAAAGAAAGTAAGCAGGGAGTAAACTCATTTCCCGAACGATTTTTAAAATTATTTTTTCACCACTAAAACCCATGAGACTTGTAGTTTTCAAAAATATTTTCATTTTTGATGAGACGCCGAATGAAAGCAGTTTAATCGCCGGCAACCGAAAACCCGCGATTTCCCGTAAATCCCGGGATCGGCCGTATAGTCGAATGTATACAAAGAAAGTAAGCAGGGAGTAAACTCATTTCCCGAACAATTTTTAAAATTATTTTTTCACCACTAAAACCCATGAGACTTGTAGTTTTAAAAAATATTTTCATTTTTGATGAGACGCTGAATGAAAGCAGTTTAATCGCCGGCAACCGAAAACCCGCGATTTCCCGTAAATCCCGTATAGTCGAATGTATACAAGGAAAGTCAGCAGGGAGTAAACTCATTTCTCGAACGATTTTATAAATTATTTTTTCACCACTAAAACCCATGAGACTTGTAGTTTTAAAAAATATTTTCATTTTTTATGAGACGCCGAATGAAAACAGTTTAATCGCCGGCAACCGAAAACCCGCGATTTTCCGTAAATCCCGTATAGTCGAATGTATACAAAGAAAGTAAGCAGGCAGTAAACTCATTTCCCGAACAATTTTTAAAATTATTTTTTCACCACTAAAACCCATGAGACTCGTAGTTTTCAAAAATATTTTCATTTTTGATGAGACGCCGAATGAAAGCAGTTTAATCGCCGGCAACCGAAAACCCGCGATTTCCCGTAAATCCCGTATAGTCGAATGTATACAAAGAAAGTAAGCAGGGAGTAAACTCATTTCCCGAACGATTTTTAAAATTATTTTTTCACCACTAAAACCCATGAGACTTGTAGTTTTCAAAAATATTTTCATTTTTGATGAGACGCCGAATGACAGCAGTTTAATCGCCGGCAACCGAAAACCCGCGATTTTCCGTAAATCCCGTATAGTCGAATGTATACAAAGAAAGTAAGCAGGGAATAAACTCATTTCCCGAACGATTTTCTAAATTATTTTTTCACCACTAAAACCCATGAGACTTGTAGTTTTCAAAAATATTTTCATTTTTGATGAGACGCCGAATGAAAGCAGTTTAATCGCCGGCAACCGAAAACCCGCGATTTCCCGTAAATCCCGTATAGTCGAATGTATACAAGGAAAGTAGGCAGGGAGTAAACTCATTTCCCGAACGATTTTTAAAATTATTTTTTCACCACTAAAACCCATTAGACTTGTAGTTTTCAAAAATATTTTAATTTTTGATGGGACGCGGAATGAAAGTAGTTTAATCGCCGGCAACCGAAAACCCGCGATTTCCCCTAAATCCCGTATAGTCGAATGTATACAAAGAAAGTAAGCAGGCAGTAAACTCATTTCCCGAACAATTTTTAAAATTATTTTTTCACCACTAAAACCCATGAGACTCGTAGTTTTCAAAAATATTTTCATTTTTGATGAGACGCCGAATGAAAGCAGTTTAATCGCCGGCAACCGAAAACCCGCGATTTCCCGTAAATCCCGTATAGTCGAATGTATACAAAGAAAGTAAGCAGGGAGTAAACTCATTTCCCGAACGATTTTTAAAATTATTTTTTCACCACTAAAACCCATGAGACTTGTAGTTTTCAAAAATATTTTCATTTTTGATGAGACGCCGAATGAAAGCAGTTTAATCGCCGGCAACCGAAAACCCGCGATTTCCGTAAATCCCGTATAGTCGAATGTATACAAAGAAAGTAAGCAGGGAGTAAACTCATTTCCCGAACGATTTTTAAAATTATTTTTTCACCACTAAAACCCATGAGACTTGTAGTTTTCAAAAATATTTTAATTTTTGATGAGACGCGGAATGAAAGCAGTTTAATCGCCGGCAACCGAAAACCCGCGATTTCCCCTAAATCCCGTATAGTCGAATGTATACAAAGAAAGTAAGCAGGGAGTAAACTCATTTCCCGAACGATTTTTAAAATTATTTTTTCACCACTAAAACCCATGAGACATTTTTGTTTTCAAAAATATTTTAATTTTTGATGAGACGCGGAATGAAAGCAGTTTAATCGCCGGCAACCGAAAACCCGCGATTTCCCCTAAATCCCGTATAGTCGAATGTATACAAAGAAAGTAAGCAGGGAGTAAACTCATTTCCCGAACGATTTTTAAAATTATTTTTTCACCACTAAAACCCATGAGACTTGTAGTTTTCAAAAATATTTTCATTTTGATGAGACGCCGAATGAAAGCAGTTTAATCGCCGGCAACCGAAAACCCGCGATTTCCCGTAAATCCCGGGATCGGCCCGTATAGTCGAATGTATACAAAGAAAGTAAGCAGGCAGTAAACTCATTTCCCGAACAATTTTTAAAATTATTGCGAAGCAATTGAGCTTCGCGAGCGAAGCGAGCGAAGCGAAATTGTGGAGCACGTTTGCTACACGCGAGGTATACCAAGAGAATTATTGAGATTCTCAAAATTTCGATAGAAAAAAAATCATATAAAATCAGGGTAAAGAAATAAGAATGATATTTTTACACGAAAAGGTAGGTAGTTTTTTTGTCTACTAGAACAAATAAGTTTGGACTGAGCAGCTCTAATAAAAGTGAGCTAAAAATGCCAATAAATTGGCTTTGTACCCCCCTGCCCCCGTCTTTCGTACCCCCCCCCCCGTGATTTCCCGATTTTCCGTTTGCCGGGAGCGAAAGACTGAGAAGTGCACTCAAGCAATCAGAAAACGGCTGTCGGCTAATTTGAATTATTGGCATAGTTGGAAAGCTTGTACCTTTTCTTTGAATGCGCTTCATTAAAATCGCTTCATTAAAAAGAAGATTTTAAAGTACCAAATTATCAGCTTGAATTGGCATGTTTGTGGTATCCTTTCCATGCGAAGGTAGCTATGGATGATTTGAAAGTTATTTTTACGTTTTTCCTCTTGGTTTGATGTAGCTAGCTAGCTAACTAAATTACCTTTTAGTTCCTGAGGCCACCATTGAAAATATTTTTTGCTGTCATCCTTCAATCAAATCATTAGCTAGCTACCTCTAGCTACAGTCAGAAAAATAAATTTCAATCCACAAGTATTAACAAAACTCTTTCTTTTTAAATTTTGTTATAATATTTTTAAATATTTCCTACAACTCAAGTTGCCTCTTTTTTTTTGTTGCATCGTGGAAATAAATTTAAGTCACCAATCGAAAACTAACGGGAAAATACACCTCTTCATTCTTTAAGGTATTTGCTCCTTTGTGGTTAAAAACTTTTGTAATGTTGCTACTAGCGTCTTTTTACTGATATATATATGTTCTTAATCTGAACTATTTTATCAAACAGTGGCTTTACCTGGAAGTCTTACTTTGTTTACCTACTTTTGCATGTTGTTAAATTCTTGAACACTCGAACATTTTTCAAGAAGTGAGCTATGTACGTAGGAAGTGTGAAGTCACAAATTACCAACTGGACTTTTGTTTGATAATGGTGGCGACCCTTAATGTAATTATTGTTTTTGGGAGATTAAGTTTGGACATATATATATAAAAATATTTAAAAAAAAAAAAATTTAGGACTTCATCATTTTCTTTACACATCTAAAGGCAGTGATACACGATCCGAATAATCGAATTCGATTTGTCAAAATTATATTTAGCATTAAAATAAAATTGAAACTTCAACTAAAAGTTTAAGAAAACGTTAGAAACGGAGTGTGTCATTTGTTACTAAACGAATTTTGGTTACAGCAAGAAGATTATTTTAATTTTCTTTGGATGTCTTCTGTTAATAAGCTCCACAGAGCGCTTCTTCCAACATCCATTCACTGATAAAAATCTCGTTAAATTCTTTTTTATCTTTTTTTGAAGACTTGATGTTTTTAAACATCCTCTAGTAATGTTTATTTTTCATATAGAAACTCACATTTTTCTGAACGCACATTTGATGTACATATTTTAAGCATTTTGATTGGTTAAAAACCTCTCGATTAATCGAAAAAGTTGAACCGGTCCGAATTTTTTAAAAATCTAATTCGACAAGTCTGAACATGCCGAAAGCATATGATTTTTACATGATACACGATCCAATTTGTCGAATTTGACTAATCGAATTCGATTAATTGGATCGTGTATCACCGCCTTAACCCTATGTTTTTGCATTGTGTTTTTGGGAGATTAAGTTTGAACATATATATAAAAATATTGAAAAAGATAAAAAATATTTAGGGCTTCATCATTTTCTTTACAACCCTATGTTTTTGCATTGTGTTTCATGAGCTTACAATAATGTGGTACAGCTAAGTTATGATACATAAAAACTACTCTTGAATGACCCTTTAAGAATGTGAAACCACGTAATAGACCTTAATCAAATTTCGTGTTTTTCGTAACTTTTGTGTTCAGTATGGTAGATTAGTATGCGTGTCAACTGGCCAAAAAAGCCATAAGGGCAAGCTTGGGCAAATTTTTAAATACAATTTGTACTTTCCAAATGAAAAACAGTGCTTTCAATTCTGTTGTCTTGGCCACAAAAAGTAGTGATCTATATTTTATGTGGTTAGCCTCATTAATTCCAATAAATTTACCCTGTCAATTTTTTTCCAGGAGGGACAACATAGACGGTTCTAGAGTGTTAAAAAGCTTCCATTTGAGCTACGGAAACCTTTTAAATTTCTGTTCAATAAGCAACAACTGTTATGTGGGATTGAACCCATATGAATATGAAGTGAACGCTCTACCGACTGAACTACCAATCCCCAAAAGAAGACAACCCTCAAAGTAAACAGAGTTGCATGACTTTATTAATCATATCAAGCATATTGTATCTAGTAAACACTTTTTGAGCACTCTGTCCCAAAAAATGATATATATTTGTATATAGTTTAGAAATTTAGCTCTAAATATCGTCCCTCAAAGGCACTGGATTTTAATGTATTTAGGGACTTTACTATATATATAATATAATATACTATACTATATAAAAATGTTTTCTGTTTCTTTTTAGATTGCGTACAATGAGAGCGACAGATGTTATCTTTCAATATGTGAGATAAAAGGAAGAAAGCGAAACCTCACACCGCGTTGTTATTGTTTTCCTTTTCAAAATTTGAAGCTGTTTTATAAATCTTGATAAAGTTAATAAATTGTTTTCGTTTCGGTAGATTGTTTGTTTTTGTTTATTGTTTCCCGTGAGTTTTCGAAACTCATTGCAGCAGATTCCGTGGCTTCAAGAAATCGGTTTTCATAACTAGTGCCGTTATTTTTACGTGAATAAAAACAACCCACAAGCTGCTTCGTTCGCCTTCTCATCTCCGAAATCGTTAACGCGAAAGTCTCTATTATTATCTGCGTTCCGGTTGAAAGAGTGTACCTTACGACGCGCATCCCCTTTAATTCGTGACATTTCCGCACAGTACGGATTGCACAACTCGATGTATTGCATTTCTTTCAGAATAAGGGTTTTAACTTTATAAAAGTATAACTTTGCACGGATTTTTGGCGCTAAAAGCTTCATCAATGTTGGATTTACGTTGGCCAACACTGACAATATTGTGATTATTATCAATATTTAATTTTATAATTCTGTGGAAAGAGGTTTTACGAAATTTCTCAGTAATCGTTTTTGTTTAGTTTCGCGCGATCTAAATTTCTCGTATCTTCTGAAAAGAAATATTCCGCATATATATATTGTATTTTTGCCAAAAAATCACTACTTTTGCGCAACGAGTTGTTGTTGATCCGCGGTGAGTTTATTTTACAACCTCGTCCCCAGGGTTTTCTACGTCTATGATATTCAGTTTGGTGTATTCCCAGATATCAGCTGCAGTATTATATCAAAGAGAAACAAAAAGCACTACTATTGGCTGATTTCAATTTTGCTTGCAACGTGCGTAATGCTTCGCAACCTTTTTTTTAATTTCTAGCTTTTTCACCACTAAAACCCATGAGACTCGTAGTTTTCAAAAATATTTTCATTTTTGATGAGACGCCGAATGAAAGCAGTTTAATCGCCGGCAACCGAAAACCCGCGATTTCCCGTAAATCCCGTATAGTCGAATGTATACAAAGAAAGTAAGCAGGGAGTAAACTCATTTCCCGAACGATTTTTAAAATTATTTTTTCACCACTAAAACCCATGAGACTTGTAGTTTTCAAAAATATTTTCATTTTTGATGAGACGCCGAATGAAAGCAGTTTAATCGCCGGCAACCGAAAAACCGCGATTTCCCGTAAATCCCGGGATCGGCCCGTATAGTCGAATGTATACAAAGAAAGTAAGCAGGCAGTAAACTCATTTCCCGAACAATTTTTCAAATTATTTTTTCACCACTAAAACCCATGAGACTTGTAGTTTTCAAAAATATTTTCATTTTTGATGAGACGCCGAATGAAAGCAGTTTAATCGCCGGCAACCGAAAACCCGCGATTTTCCGTAAATCCCGTATAGTCGAATGTATACAAAGAAAGTAAGCAGGGAGTAAACTCATTTCCCGAACGATTTTCTAAATTATTTTTTCACCACTAAACCCCATGAGACTTGTAGTTTTCAAAAATATTTTCATTTTTGATGAGACGCCGAATAAAAGCAGTTTAATCGCCGGCAACCGAAAACCCGCGATTTTCCGTAAATCCCGTATAGTCGAATGTATACAAAGAAAGTAAGCAGGGAGTAAACTCATTTCCCGAACGATTTTTAAAATTATTTTTTCACCACTAAAACCCATTAGACTTGTAGTTTTCAAAAATATTTTAATTTTTGATGAGACGCGGAATGAAAGCAGTTTAATCGCCGGCAACCGAAAACCCGCGATTTCCCCTAAATCCCGTATAGTCGAATGTATACAAAGAAAGTAAGCAGGGAGTAAACTCATTTCCCGAACGATTTTTATAATTATTTTTTCACCACTAAAACCCATGAGACTTGTAGTTTTCAAAAATATTTTCATTTTTGATGAGACGCAGAATGAAAGCAGTTTAATGGCCGGCAACCGAAAACCCGCGATTTTCCGTAAATCCCGTATAGTCGAATGTATACAAAGAAAGTAAGCAGGGAATAAACTCATTTCCCGAACGATTTTTAAAATTATTTTTTCACCACTAAAACCCATGAGACTTGTAGTTTTCAAAAATATTTTAATTTTTGATGAGACGCGGAATGAAAGCAGTTTAATCGCCGGCAACCGAAAACCCGCGATTTCCCCTAAATCCCGTATAGTCGAATGTATACAAAGAAAGTAAGCAGGGAGTAAACTCATTTCCCGAACGATTTTTAAAATTATTTTTTCACCACTAAAACCCATGAGACTTGTAGTTTTCAAAAAATTTTCATTTTTGATGAGACGCCGAATGAAAGCAGTTTAATCGCCGGCAACCGAAAACCCGCGATTTCCCGTAAATCCCGGGATCGGCCCGTATAGTCGAATGTATACAAAGAAAGTAAGCAGGCAGTAAACTCATTTCCCGAACAATTTTTAAAATTATTTTTTCACCACTAAAACCCATGAGACTTGTAGTTTTCAAAAATATTTTCATTTTTGATGAGACGCCGAATGAAAGCAGTTTAATCGCCGGCAACCGAAAACCCGCGATTTCCCGTAAATCCCGTATAGTCGAATGTATACAAAGAAAGTAAGCAGGGAGTAAACTCATTTCCCGAACGATTTTTAAAATTATTTTTTCACCACTAAAACCCATGAGACTTGTAGTTTTCAAAAATATTTTCATTTTTGATGAGACGCCGAATGAAAGCAGTTTAATCGCCGGCAACCGAAAACCCGCGATTTCCCGTAAATCCGGATCGGCCGTATAGTCGAATGTATACAAAGAAAGTAAGCAGGCAGTAAACTCATTTCCCGAACGATTTTTAAAATTATTTTTTCACCACTAAAACCCATGAGACTTGTAGTTTTCAAAAATATTTTCATTTTTGATGAGACGCCGAATGAAAGCAGTTTAATCGCCGGCAACCGAAAACCCGCGATTTCCCGTAAATCCCGTATAGTCGAATGTATACAAAGAAAGTAAGCAGGGAGTAAACTCATTCCCGAACGATTTTTAAAATTATTTTTTCACCACTAAAACCCATGAGACTTGTAGTTTTCAAAAATATTTTCATTTTTGATGAGACGCCGAATGAAAGCAGTTTAATCGCCGGCAACCGAAAACCCGCGATTTCCCGTAAATCCCCGTATAGTCGAATGTATACAAAGAAAGTAAGCAGGGAGTAAACTCATTTCCCGAACGATTTTTAAAATTATTTTTTCACCACTAAAACCCATGAGACTTGTAGTTTTCAAAAAATATTTTCATTTTTGATGAGACGCCGAATGAAAGCAGTTTAATCGCCGGCAACCGAAAACCCGCGATTTCCCGTAAATCCCGTATAGTCGAATGTATACAAAGAAAGTAAGCAGGGAGTAAACTCATTTCCCGAACGATTTTTAAAATTATTTTTTCACCACTAAAACCCATGAGACTTGTAGTTTTCAAAAATATTTTCATTTTTGATGAGACGCCGAATGAAAGCAGTTTAATCGCCGGCAACCGAAAACCCGCGATTTCCCGTAAATCCGGCCCGTATAGTCGAATGTATACAAAGAAAGTAAGCAGGGAGTAAACTCATTTCCCGAACGATTTTTAAAATTATTTTTTCACCACTAAAACCCATGAGACTTGTAGTTTTCAAAAATATTTTCATTTTTGATGAGACGCCGAATGAAAGCAGTTTAATCGCCGGCAACCGAAAACCCGCGATTTCCCGTAAATCCCGGATCGCCGTATAGTCGAATGTATACAAAGAAAGTAAGCAGGCAGTAAACTCATTTCCCGAACGATTTTTAAAATTATTTTTTCACCACTAAAACCCATGAGACTTGTAGTTTTCAAAAATATTTTCATTTTGATGAGACGCCGAATGAAAGCAGTTTAATCGCCGGCAACCGAAAACCCGCGATTTCCCGTAAATCCCGGGATCGGCCCGTATAGTCGAATGTATACAAAGAAAGTAACCAGGCAGTAAACTCATTTCCCGAACAATTTTTAAAATTATTTTTTCACCACTAAAACCCATGAGACTTGTAGTTTTAAAAAATATTTCATTTTTGATGAGACGCCGAATGAAAGCAGTTTAATCGCCGGCAACCGAAAACCCGCGATTTCCCGTAAATCCCGTATAGTCGAATGTATACAAAGAAAGTAAGCAGGGAGTAAACTCATTTCCCGAACGATTTTTAAAATTATTTTTTCACCACTAAAACCCATGAGAATTGTAGTTTTCAAAAATGTTTTCATTTTTGATGAGACGCCGAATGAAAGCAGTTTAATCGCCGGCAACCGAAAACCCGCGATTTCCCGTAAATCCCGGCTCGGCCCGTATAGTGGAATGTATACAAAGAAAGTACCCAGGGAGTAAACTCATTTCCCGAACGATTTTTTAAAATTATTTTTTCAGCACTAAAACCCATGAGACTTGTAGTTTTCAAAAAATGTTTTCATTTTTGATGAGACGCCGAATGAAACCAGTTTAATCGCCGGCAACCGAAAACCCGCGATTTCCGTAAATCCCGGGCTCGGCCCGTATAGTCGAATGTATACAAAGAAAGTAACCAGGGAGTAAACTCATTTCCCGAACGATTTTAAAATTATTTTTTCATCACTAAAACCCATGAGACTTGTAGTTTTCAAAAATATTTTCATTTTTGATGAGACGCCGAATGAAAGCAGTTTAATCGCCGGCAACCGAAAACCCGCGATTTCCCGTAAATCCCCCGTATAGTCGAATGTATACAAAGAAAGTAAGCAGGGAGTAAACTCATTTCCCGAACGATTTTTAAAATTATTTTTTCACCACTAAAACCCATGAGACTTGTAGTTTTCAAAAATATTTTCATTTTTGATGAGACGCCGAATGAAAGCAGTTTAATCGCCGGCAACCGAAAACCCGCGATTTCCCGTAAATCCCGTATAGTCGAATGTATACAAAGAAAGTAAGCAGGGAGTAAACTCATTTCCCGAACGATTTTTAAAATTATTTTTTCACCACTAAAACCCATGAGACCTTGTAGTTTTCAAAAATATTTTCATTTTTGATGAGACGCCGAATGAAAGCAGTTTAATCGCCGGCAACCGAAAACCCGCGATTTCCCGTAAATCCCGGCCGTATAGTCGAATGTATACAAAGAAAGTAAGCAGGGAGTAAACTCATTTCCCGAACGATTTTTAAAAATTATTTTTTCACCACTAAAACCCATGAGACTTGTAGTTTTCAAAAATATTTTCATTTTTGATGAGACGCCGAATGAAAGCAGTTTAATCGCCGGCAACCGAAAACCCGCGATTTCCCGTAAATCCCGGATCGGCCCGTATAGTCGAATGTATACAAAGAAAGTAAGCAGGGAGTAAACTCATTTCCCGAACGATTTTTAAAATTATTTTTTCACCACTAAAACCCATGAGACTTGTAGTTTTCAAAAATATTTTCATTTTTGATGAGACGCCGAATGAAAGCAGTTTAATCGCCGGCAACCGAAAACCCGCGATTTCCCGTAAATCCCGGGATCGGCCCGTATAGTCGAATGTATACAAAGAAAGTAAGCAGGCAGTAAACTCATTTCCCGAACAATTTTTAAAATTATTTTTTCACCACTAAAACCCATGAGACTTGTAGTTTTCAAAAATATTTTCATTTTTGATGAGACGCCGAATGAAAGCAGTTTAATCGCCGGCAACCGAAAACCCGCGATTTCCCGTAAATCCCGTATAGTCGAATGTATACAAAGAAAGTACCCAGGGAGTAAACTCATTTCCCGAACGATTTTTAAAATTATTTTTTCACCACTAAAACCCATGAGACTTGTAGTTTTCAAAAATGTTTTCATTTTTGATGAGACGCCGAATGAAAGCAGTTTAATCGCCGGCAACCGAAAACCCGCGATTTCCCGTAAATCCCGGCTCGGCCCGTATAGTCGAATGTATACAAAGAAAGTAAGCAGGGAGTAAACTCATTTCCCGAACGATTTTTAAAATTATTTTTTCACCACTAAAACCCATGAGACTTGTAGTTTTCAAAAATATTTTCATTTTTGATGAGACGCCGAATGAAACCAGTTTAATCGCCGGCAACCGAAAACCCGCGATTTCCCGTAAATCCCGGGCTCGGCCCGTATAGTCGAATGTATACAAAGAAAGTACCCAGGGAGTAAACTCATTTCCCGAACGATTTTTAAAATTATTTTTTCACCACTAAAACCCATGAGACTTGTAGTTTTCAAAAATATTTTCATTTTTGATGAGACGCCGAATGAAAGCAGTTTAATCGCCGGCAACCGAAAACCCGCGATTTCCCGTAAATCCCGTATAGTCGAATGTATACAAAGAAAGTAAGCAGGGAGTAAACTCATTTCCCGAACGATTTTTAAAATTATTTTTTCACCACTAAAACCCATGAGACTTGTAGTTTTCAAAAATATTTTCATTTTTGATGAGACGCCGAATGAAAGCAGTTTAATCGCCGGCAACCGAAAACCCGCGATTTCCCGTAAATCCCGTATAGTCGAATGTATACAAAGAAAGTAGGCAGGGAGTAAACTCATTTCCCGAACGATTTTTAAAATTATTTTTTCACCACTAAAACCCATGAGACTTGTAGTTTTCAAAAATACTTTTCATTTCTGATGAGACGCCAATGAAACCAGTTTAATCTCCGGCAACCGAAAACCGCGATTTCCCGTAAATCCGGCCGCCGTATAGTCGAATGTATACAAAGAAAGTAAGCAGGGAGTAAACTCATTTCCCGAACGATTTTTAAAATTATTTTTTCACCACTAAAACCCATGAGAATTGTAGTTTTCAAAAATGTTTTCATTTTTGATGAGACGCCGAATGAAACCAGTTTAATCGCCGGCAACCGAAAACCCGCGATTTCCCGTAAATCCCGTATAGTGGAATGTATACAAAGAAAGTACGCAGGGAGTAAACTCATTTCCCGAACGATTTTTAAAATTATTTTTTCACCACTAAAACCCATGAGACTTGTAGTTTTCAAAAATATTTTCATTTTTGATGAGACGCCGAATGAAAGCAGTTTAATCGCCGGCAACCGAAAACCCGCGATTTCCCGTAAATCCCGTATAGTCGAATGTATACAAAGAAAGTAAGCAGGGAGTAAACTCATTTCCCGAACGATTTTTAAAATTATTTTTTCACCACTAAAACCCATGAGACTTGTAGTTTTCAAAAATATTTTCATTTTGATGAGACGCCGAATGAAAGCAGTTTAATCGCCGGCAACCGAAAACCCGCGATTTCCCGTAAATCCCGTATAGTCGAATGTATACAAAGAAAGTAAGCAGGGAGTAAACTCATTTCCCGAACGATTTTTAAAATTATTTTTTCACCACTAAAACCCATGAGACTTGTAGTTTTCAAAAATATTTTCATTTTTGATGAGACGCCGAATGAAAGCAGTTTAATCGCCGGCAACCGAAAACCCGCGATTTCCCGTAATCCGGCCCGTATAGTCGAATGTATACAAAGAAAGTAAGCAGGGAGTAAACTCATTTCCCGAACGATTTTTAAAATTATTTTTTCACCACTAAACCCATGAGACTGTAGTTTCAAAAATTTTCATTTTGATGAGACGCCGAATGAAAGCAGTTTAATCGCCGGCAACCGAAAACCCGCGATTTCCCGTAAATCCCGGGCTCGGCCCGTTTAGTGGAATGTATACAAAGAAAGTACCCAGGGAGTAAACTCATTTCCCGAACGATTTTTAAAATTATTTTTTCACCACTAAAACCCATGAGAATTGTAGTTTTCAAAAATATTTTCATTTTTGATGAGACGCCGAATGAAAGCAGTTTAATCGCCGGCAACCGAAAACCCGCGATTTCCCGTAAATCCCGTATAGTCGAATGTATACAAAGAAAGTAGGCAGGGAGTAAACTCATTTCCCGAACGATTTTTAAAATTATTTTTTCACCACTAAAACCCATGAGACTTGTAGTTTTCAAAAATATTTTCATTTTTGATGAGACGCCGAATGAAACCAGTTTAATCGCCGGCAACCGAAAACCCGCGATTTCCCGTAAATCCCGGCTCGGCCCGTTTAGTGGAATGTATACAAAGAAAGTACCCAGGGAGTAAACTCATTTCCCGAACGATTTTTAAAATTATTTTTTCACCACTAAAACCCATGAGACTTGTAGTTTTCAAAAAATGTTTTCATTTTTGATGAGACGCCGAATGAAACCAGTTTAATCTCCGGCAACCGAAAACCCGCGATTTCCCGTAAATCCCGTATAGTCGAAATGTATACAAAGAAAGTAACCAGGGAGTAAACTCATTTCCCGAACGATTTTTAAAATTATTTTTTCACCACTAAAACCCATGAGAATTGTAGTTTTTCAAAAATATTTTCATTTTTGATGAGACGCCGAATGAAAGCAGTTTAATCGCCGGCAACCGAAAGCCCGCGATTTCCCGTAAATCCCGTATAGTCGAATGTATACAAAGAAAGTAAGCAGGGAGCAAACTCATTTCCCGAACGATTTTTAAAATTATTTTTTCACCACTAATATTTTCATTTTTGATGAGACGCCGAATGAAAGCAGTTTAATCGCCGGATACCGAAAACCCGCGATTTCCCGTAAATCCCGGGCTCGGGCCGTTTAGTGGAATGTATACAAAGAAAGTACCCAGGGAGTAAACTCATTTCCCGAACGATTTTTAAAAATATTTTTTCACCACTAAAACCCATGAGAATTGTAGTTTTCAAAAATGTTTTCATTTTGATGAGACGCCGAATGAAAGCAGTTTAATCGCCGGCAACCGAAAACCCGCGGATTTACCGTAAATCCCGTATAGTCGAATGTATACAAAGAAAGTAAGCAGGGAGTAAACTCATTTCCCGAACGATTTTTAAAATTATTTTTTCACCACTAAAACCCATGAGACTTGTAGTTTTCAAAAATATTTTCATTTTTGATGAGACGCCGAATGAAAGCAGTTTAATCGCCGGAAACCGAAAACCCGCGATTTCCCGTAAATCCCGGGCTCGGCCCGTATAGTGGAATGTATACAAAGAAAGTACCCAGGGAGTAAACTCATTTCCCGAACGATTTTTTAAAATTATTTTTTCACCACTAAAACCCATGAGAATTGTAGTTTTCCAAAAATATTTTCATTTTTGATGAGACGCCGAATGAAAGCAGTTTAATCGCCGGCAACCGAAAACCCGCGATTTCCCGTAAATCCCGTATAGTCGAATGTATACAAAGAAAGTAGGCAGGGAGTAAACTCATTTCCCGAACGATTTTTAAAATTATTTTTTCACCACTAAAACCCATGAGACTTGTAGTTTTCAAAAATATTTTCATTTTTGATGAGACGCCGAATGAAAGCAGTTTATTCTCCGGAAACCGAAAGTACCGCGAGTTCCCGTAAATCCCGGGCTCGGCCCGTATAGTGGAATTTATACAAAGAAAGTACCCAGGGAGTAAACTCATTTCCCGAACGTTTTTAAAATTATTTTTTCACCACTAAAACCCATGAGACTTGTAGTTTTCAAAAAATGTTTTCATTTTTGATGAGACGCCAAATGAAACCAGTTTAATCTCCGGAAACCGAAAACCCGCGATTTCCCGTAAATCCCCGTATAGTGGAATGTATACAAAGAAAGTACCCCAGGGAGTAAACTCATTTCCCGAACGATTTTTAAAATTATTTTTTCACCACTAAAACCCATGAGAATTGTAGTTTTTTAAAAATATTTTTCATTTTTGATGAGACGCCGAATGAAAGCAGTTTAATCGCCGGCAACCGAAAACCCGCGATTTCCCGTAAATCCCGTATAGTCGAATGTATACAAGAAAGTAAGCAGGGAGCAAACTCATTTCCGGAACGACTTTTAAAATTATTTTTTCACCACTAACCATGAGATTGTAGTTTCAAAATTTTCTTTTGATGAGACGCCGAATGAAAGCAGTTTAATCGCCGGAAACCGAAAACCCGCGATTTCCCGTAAATCCGGGCTCGGGCCGTATAGTGGAATGTATACAAAGAAAGTACCAGGGAGTAAACTCATTTCCCGAACGATTTTTAAAATTATTTTTTCACCACTAAAACCCATGAGACTTGTAGTTTTCAAAAATATTTTCATTTTTGATGAGACGCCGAATGAAAGCAGTTTAATCGCCGGCAACCGAAAACCCGGATTTCCCGTAAATCCGCCGTATAGTCGAATGTATACAAAGAAAGTAAGCAGGGAGTAAACTCATTTCCCGAACGATTTTTAAAATTATTTTTTCACCACTAAAACCCATGAGACTTGTAGTTTTCAAAAATATTTTCATTTTTGATGAGACGCCGAATGAAAGCAGTTTAATCGCCGGAAACCGAAAACCCGCGATTTCCCGTAAATCCGGGCTCGGGCCGTATAGTGGAATGTATACAAAGAAAGTAAGCAGGGAGTAAACTCATTTCCCGAACGATTTTTAAAATTATTTTTTCACCACTAAAACCCATGAGACTTGTAGTTTTCAAAAATGTTTTCATTTTTGATGAGACGCCGAATGAAAGCAGTTTAATCGCCGCAACCGAAAACCCGCGATTTCCCGTAAATCCCGGCTCGCCCGTATAGTGGAATGTATACAAAGAAAGTACCCAGGGAGTAAACTCATTTCCCGAACGATTTTTAAAAATTATTTTTTCACCACTAAAACCCATGAGAACTTGTAGTTTTCAAAAATATTTTCATTTTTGATGAGACGCCGAATGAAAGCAGTTTAATCGCCGGCAACCGAAAACCCGCGATTTCCCGTAAATCCGGCCCGTATAGTCGAATGTATACAAAGAAAGTAAGCAGGGAGTAAACTCATTTCCCGAACGATTTTTAAAATTATTTTTTCACCACTAAAACCCATGAGACTTGTAGTTTTCAAAAATATTTTCATTTTTGATGAGACGCCGAATGAAAGCAGTTTAATCGCCGGAAACCGAAAACCCGCGATTTCCCGTAAATCCGGGCTCGGCCGTATAGTGGAATGTATACAAAGAAAGTAACCAGGGAGTAAACTCATTTCCCGAACGATTTTTAAAAATTATTTTTTCACCACTAAAACCCATGAGACTTGTAGTTTTCAAAAATGTTTTCATTTTTGATGAGACGCCGAATGAAAGCAGTTTAATCGCCGGCAACCGAAAACCCGCGATTTCCCGTAAATCCCGTATAGTCGAATGTATACAAAGAAAGTAAGCAGGGAGTAAACTCATTTCCCGAACGATTTTTAAAATTATTTTTTCACCACTAAAACCCATGAGACTTGTAGTTTTCAAAAATATTTTCATTTTGATGAGACGCCGAATGAAAGCAGTTTAATCGCCGGAACCGAAAACCCGCGATTTCCCGTAAATCCCGGCCGTATAGTGGAATATATACAAAGAAAGTACCCAGGGAGTAAACTCATTTCCCGAACGATTTTAAAATTATTTTTTCACCACTAAAACCCATGAGACTTGTAGTTTTCAAAAATATTTTCATTTTGATGAGACGCCGAATGAAAGCAGTTTAATCGCCGGCAACCGAAAACCCGCGATTTCCCGTAAATCCGGCCCCGTATAGTCGAATGTATACAAAGAAAGTAACCAGGGAGTAAACTCATTTCCGAACGATTTTTAAAATTATTTTTTCACCACTAAAACCCATGAGACTTGTAGTTTTCA
Organism: Hydractinia echinata; assembly: GCA_030067915.1. Taxonomy (NCBI): domain Eukaryota; kingdom Metazoa; phylum Cnidaria; class Hydrozoa; order Anthoathecata; family Hydractiniidae; genus Hydractinia; species Hydractinia echinata. The sequence continues at coordinate 23,449 of JASGCC010002479.1, forward strand.
AAAATATTTTCATTTTTGATGAGACGCCGAATGAAAGCAGTTTAATCGCCGGAAACCGAAAACCCGCGATTTCCCGTAAATCCCGGGCTCGGCCCGTATAGTCGAATGTATACAAAGAAAGTAGCCAGGAGTAAACTCATTTCCGAACGAATTTTTAAAATTATTTTTTCACCACTAAAACCCATGAGACTTGTAGTTTTCAAAAATATTTTCATTTTTGATGAGACGCCGAATGAAAGCAGTTTAATCGCCGGCAACCGAAAACCCGCGATTTCCCGTAAATCCCGTATAGTCGAATGTATACAAAGAAAGTAAGCAGGGAGTAAACTCATTTCCCGAACGAATTTTTAAAAATATTTTTTCACCACGAAAAACCCAGGAGACTTGTAGTTTTCAAAAATATTTTCATTTTTTGATGAGACGCCGAATGAAAGCAGTTTAATCGCCGGAAACCGAAAACCCGCGATTTCCCGTAAATCCCGTATAGTCGAATGTATACAAAGAAAGTAAGCAGGGAGTAAACTCATTTCCCGAACGATTTTTAAAATATTTTTTCACCACTAAAACCCATGAGACTTGTAGTTTTCAAAAATATTTTCATTTTTGATGAGACGCCGAATGAAAGCAGTTTAAATCGCCGGCAACCGAAAACCCGCGATTTCCCGTAAATCCCGTATAGTCGAATGTATACAAAGAAAGTAAGCAGGGAGTAAACTCATTTCCCGAACGATTTTTAAAATTATTTTTTCACCACGAAAACCCATGAGACTTGTAGTTTTCAAAAATATTTTCATTTTTGATGAGACGCCGAATGAAAGCAGTTTAATCGCCGGAACCGAAAACCCGCGATTTCCCGTAAATCCCGGCCGGCCGTATTAGTCGAATGTATACAAAGAAAGTAAGCCAGGGAGTAAACTCATTTCCCGAACGATTTTTAAAATTATTTTTTCACCACTAAAACCCATGAGACTTGTAGTTTTCAAAAATTTTTCATTTTGATGAGACGCCGAATGAAAGCAGTTTAATCGCCGGCAACCGAAAACCCGCGATTTCCGTAAATCCCGGCTGTATAGTCGAATGTATACAAAGAAAGTAAGCCAGGGAGTAAACTCATTTCCCGAACGATTTTTAAAATTATTTTTTCACCACTAAAACCCATGAGACTTGTAGTTTTCAAAATATTTTCATTTTTGATGAGACGCCGAATGAAAGCAGTTTAATCGCCGGAAACCGAAAACCCGCGATTTCCCGTAAATCCCGGGCTCGGGCCGTTTAGTGGAATGTATACAAAGAAAGTACCAGGGAGTAAACTCATTTCCCGAACGATTTTTAAAATATTTTTTCACCACTAAAACCCATGAGATTGTAGTTTTCAAAAATGTTTTCATTTTTGATGAGACGCCGAATGAAAGCAGTTTAATCGCCGGCAACCGAAAACCCGCGATTTCCCGTAAATCCCGTATAGTCGAATGTATACAAAGAAAGTAAGCAGGGAGTAAACTCATTTCCCGAACGATTTTTAAAATTATTTTTTCACCACTAAAACCATGAGAGTTGTAGTTTTCAAAAATATTTTCATTTTTGATGAGACGCGAATGAAAGCAGTTTAATCGCCGCAACCGAAAACCCGCGATTTCCGTAAATCCCGTATAGTCGAATGTATACAAAGAAAGTAAGCAGGGAGTAAACTCATTTCCCGAACGATTTTTAAAATTATTTTTTCACCACTAAAACCCATGAGAATTGTAGTTTTCAAAAATGTTTTCATTTTTGATGAGACGCCGAATGAAAGCAGTTTAATCTCCGGCAACCGAAAACCCGCGATTTCCCGTAAATCGCCGTATAGTCGAATGTATACAAAGAAAGTAGCAGGGAGTAAAACTCATTTCCCGAACGATTTTTAAAATTATTTTTTCACCACTAAAACCCATGAGACTTGTAGTTTTCAAAAATATTTTCATTTTTGATGAGACGCCGAATGAAAGCAGTTTAATCGCCGGCAACCGAAAAACCGCGATTTCCCGTAAATCCCGGCTCGGCCGTATAGTCGAATGTATACAAAGAAAGTACCCAGGGAGTAAACTCATTTCCCGAACGATTTTTAAAATATTTTTTCACCACTAAAACCCATGAGACTTGTAGTTTTCAAAAATGTTTTCATTTTTGATGAGACGCCGAATGAAAGCAGTTTAATCGCCGGCAACCGAAAACCCGCGATTTCCCGTAAATCCCGTATAGTCGAATGTATACAAAGAAAGTAAGCAGGGAGTAAACTCATTTCTCGAACGATTTTTAAAATTATTTTTTCACCACTAAAACCCATGAGACTTGTAGTTTTTCAAAAATATTTTCATTTTGATGAGACGCCGAATGAAAGCAGTTTAATCGCCGGAACCGAAAACCCGCGATTTCCCGTAAATCCGGGATCGGCCCGTATAGTCGAATGTATACAAAGGAAAGTGAGCAGGGAGTAAACTCATTTCCCGAACATTTTTAAAAATTATTTTTTCACCACTAAACCCATGAGACTTGTAGTTTTCAAAAATATTTTCATTTTTGATGAGACGCCGAATGAAAGCAGTTTAATCGTCCGGAAACCGAAAACCCGCGATTTCCCGTAAATCCGGCTCGCCGTATAGTCGAATGTATACAAAGAAAGTACCCAGGGAGTAAACTCATTTCCCGAACGATTTTTAAAATTATTTTTCAACCACTAAAACCCATGAGACTTGTAAGTTTTCAAAAATATTTTCATTTTTGATGAGACGCCGAATGAAAGCAGGTTAATCTCCGGCAACCGAAAACGCCCGCGATTTCCCGTAAATCCCGGGTCGGCCGTATAGTCGAATGTATACAAAGAAAGTAAGCAGGGAGTAAACTCATTTCCCGAACGATTTTTAAAATTATTTTTTTCACCACTAAAACCCATGAGACTTGTAGTTTTCAAAAATGATTTTCATTTTGATGAGACGCCGAATGAAAGCAGTTTAATCGCCGGCAAACCGAAAACCCGCGATTTCCCGTAAATCCCCCCGTATAGTCGAATGTATACAAAGAAAGTACCAGGGAGTAAACTCATTTCCCGAACGATTTTAAAATTATTTTTTCACCACTAAAACCCATGAGACTTGTAGTTTTCAAAAATGTTTTCATTTTTGATGAGACAGCCGAATGAAAGCAGTTTAATCGCCGGCAACCGAAAACCCGCGATTTCCCGTAAATCCGGGTCGCCGTATAGTCGAATGTATACAAAGAAAGTAAGCAGGGAGTAAACTCATTTCCCGAACGATTTTTAAAATTATTTTTTCACCACTAAAACCCATGAGACTTGTAGTTTTCAAAAATATTTTCATTTTTGATGAGACGCCGAATGAAAGCAGTTTAATCGCCGGCAACCGAAACCCGCGATTTCCCGTAAATCCCCCGTATAGTCGAATGTATACAAAGAAAGTAAGCAGGAGTAACTCATTTCCCGAACGATTTTTAAAATTATTTTTTCACCACTAAAACCCATGAGACTTGTAGTTTTCAAAAAATATTTCATTTTTGATGAGACGCCGAATGAAAGCAGTTTAATCGCCGGCAACCGAAAACCCGCGATTTCCCGTAAATCCCTGCGTATAGTCGAATGTATACAAAGAAAGTCAAGCAGGGAGTAAACTCATTTCCCGAACGATTTTAAAATTATTTTTTCATCACTAAAACCCATGAGACATGTAGTTTTCAAAAATATTTCATTTTTGATGAGAACGCCGAATGAAAGCAGTTTAATCGCCGGCAAACCGAAAACCCACGATTTCCGTAAATCCCGTATAGTCGAATGTATACAAAAGAAAGTAAGCAGGGAAGTAAACTCATTTCCTGAACGATTTTTAAATTATTTTTTCAACCACTAAAACCCCATGAGACTTGTAGTTTTAAAAAATAATTTCATTTTGATGAGACGCCGAATGAAAGCAGTTTAAATCCGCCGGCAACCGAAAACCCCGCGATTTCCCGTAAATCCCGTATAGTCGAATGTATACAAAGAAAGTCAGCAGGGAGTAAACTCATTTCCCGAACGATTTTTATAAATTATTTTTTCACCACTAAAACCCATGAGACTTGTAGTTTTCAAAAAATATTTTCATTTTTGATGAGACGCCGAATGAAAGCAGTTTAATCGCCGGCAACCGAAAACCCGCGATTTTCCCGTAAATCCCGTATAGTCGAATGTATACAAAGAAAGTAAGCAGGGAGTAAACTCATTTCCCGAACGATTTTTAAAATTATTTTTTCACCACTAAAACCCATGAGACTTGTAGTTTTCAAAAATTTTCATTTTTGATGAGACGCCGAATGAAAGCAGTTTAATCGCCGGCAACCGAAAACCCGCGATTTCCCGTAAATCCCGTATAGTCGAATGTATACAAAGAAAGTAAGCAGGGAGTAAACTCATTTCCCGAACGATTTTTAAAATTATTTTTTCACCACTAAAACCCATGAGACTTGTAGTTTTCAAAAATATTTTCATTTTTGATGAGACGCCGAATGAAAGCAGTTTTAATCGCCGGCAACCGAAAACCCGCGATTTCCCGTAAATCCCGTATAGTCGAATGTATACAAAGAAAGTAAGCAGGGAGTAAACTCATTTCCCGAACGATTTTTAAAATTATTTTTTCACCACTAAACCCATGAGACTTGTAGTTTTCAAAAATATTTTCATTTTTGATGAGACGCCGAATGAAAGCAGTTTAATCGCCGGCAA
>JASGCC010002480.1:0-28193 GCA_030067915.1 Hydractinia echinata
AGTGTTCTATTTTTTAATTCCCTCCAAGCGGAGCTTTTTTCTTGTTCTACTTGCAGAAACTGTCTAAATGCAATTCTCTGTTGATTTTCATGCATCGCATGCGCTGCCATCCCAGTGGAGCTAGCATCGGAATTTACAACAATCGTTTTTGTAGAAATATCATACAGTTTGCTTATGTTATATTTTGACAGATTATTTTTCCAAAAGAATAGTTCTTTAATCGCATGAGGGTACTTAGCTATATTTAGCGTAGCATCCCATGAGAATGCCCGCTCAATGACAGAATATAACCTTCTTGTTTTTCGTTGTGTAATTGCCCCCATTACAATTTTCATAGATATAATTTTATCACACAGCTTTGAAAGTTTTCTCACGCTTGTGTAAGCATGGAGGTGTAAGGTAGGCGTATAATAATATCGTTTAAGTTTTTCGCTGAAACCATTCTTTTTTCTGGTATGTACCACTCCATTTTTTCCAAATCTACCGAGACACCTAACCATTTTAACTGATGTTTAGGATCCACACTGATTTTTCTGCATTTTCTACAAAACCTGACAGTTGTAAAGATTTTTGAACAAATAGGGCATCTTGTTTTGCTTTTTTATAATTCTTATCAGTGCCAAAACCATCGTCAATAAATATCGCAATTTTCTCTCCAATATTTTATAAGAACTCTCATTGTTTTTGTAAAAAAAAACAGGGCCGGAGAAAGCCCAAACGGTAATACTGTAAAAACAAAGTATCTTTCCTTTCCTCCTATGACCCATGAAAACCCCAAGAATTTCTGATGTTCTTCTGAAATATCTATGTGATGGTAGCCCTGCTTTATATCGAACTTAAAAAAGTTGCTTGTGCAGTTAGAAATTCCCTTACCACCTTCCAATCCTCAAACTTAACTTTTTCTTTGTAAATGTGCTGGTTCACATACCTTAAATCAAGAATTAGTCTATTTTTTCCTCCTTTGGTACTGACTGAAAGGGGATTTACAACATGTGGTGCAGAAGACACTTCCCTAATTCGACCTGTATCAAGAAGCTCTTGTACCGCTGCATTGACGAATTCCGAATTTTTTATAGCGGATTGATTATTAGAAAAAGTTTGTTTTTGTGGTATCGTGAAAAAGGGAATAGTATAGCCTTCCTTGATAATTTTTAGAATAGTCGTATTACATCCGATGGTTTGCCAATATTTTAAGTTTTCCTTAAGCCTAGCCTTAACTCTAGTTCCAGCCGTATTTTTACTTAGACAGAATTCGTACGTTTCCTCGTCTCTTACATTGTTATCCAAATTTAAACACTTATCTATTGTCTTTTCTTTAGACTTGCTTATGGCCGATAACGTTTGGGCAGTCTTTCCTCCAGTGCCCAGTCTTGTCACAACCAAAGCACATTGATCTTGCACTTTGGAATCTGTACGCTGATTGGGAAGAATATGGAGTGTTATGGTTGCCGTTACTCCCAGACGGTTGAGATGGTTCTCTTGGAAATTCGAATCTTTGTGACTGGAAATTGTTTGGCATAGGTGGCGACGAGGACATTAGTTGAGTGTGCATAGGGCTGAAACGTGGAGGGTAGAAGGACTTTGGCTTTACCTTTGCTTTCCTTTTTGCCAGTGCTTTTGACTCGGATAAGTACTCTTCTACAGTGGCCCATCCTGCTGGTGATCTATCCGCCATTTTTATTAGCTTGTTTCGCTTCGTGATTTCGAGTTTTATTCCTGCTAAACGTTTTGTTGATCTTGATACAGAACCTTCTTTGATAAGGTCGATACCATCTTCCAAATCTTCCACTAATTTTGGGTTAAATTCGAATTGGATTTGATTACCTTAACTTAAATTGTCTCGACGATTCTGGTTTTGCTGAATCCTTCATGTTTTTCGGTATACTCTGTTGTTGCAGTTTTGTTTCGAATTCTTGTTTCTGTTCGATAAACTTTTTGTCCAGGTAGCTTCTGATTAGGTCAATTGTTCCATTCCGTTTAGCGTTTGTGGGGCAGATTGGCTGTTGATAACAGGTTTTTCCATGTTATTATCAGAAGTTTCGTCCATTTTTAATGCAATTGCGTGACCTTGAATACTTGAAAGAGGAGTCGTCTTAGCTTAAAAGGTCGTCACATAATTTACCCTACAAAACTTTACAATACTCTGCAAAACCACAATATCATTATTTCTCTAACAAAACTTTTAAGCACACTAAAAATTATAAGATATTCGTAACAGTACCCTTAACATAATTTTTGCCTGCACAGTGGCATAATAAACTTTCTCCTTAACTTTAGGGTGGGTCGGAGGGTGCTTGAATACTTGAAAGCTAATCGACATGTGATTAAATTTTCTGAAAATCCGCCCTTTTGCTTAAATCACGTGACAACGTGATACCGAGGTTATTACTGTAAGGCCTGTTCTACACCGAAAATAAATTCTACTATCGCAACAACTGCTCTCTTCGCTACTAGACATCACTACTGTACTTCGCCGAAAACAGAAATTCAGACCCGCGTCTCATACGTCATAGATTTGTATGTTTCACGAGCAACCGTGAATCCGATTCACGGTTCATTCACAAAAACTTAGCAACTTTGATGGACTAAAAACAGTATAAATTAACATATTTATAACCCAATTTTTTCCCCGCAGTTTCTATAGATGTCATGCTACCTTCAGATATACTTTTCAACGAAAATGTTTTTTGACCTTAGTTTCCCTAAAGCAGCCAAGGGAAAGTACAGGCCCCGTCGTAAAGTCTGGAAGCTGAAGGAAGAGATTGTAGCAAGACAATTTAGTGCAAAAGTTCAGCAGTTGGCCCACAATGGTCAATGTGATAGTGATAATGTTGAAAGTACTTGGACTACTTTAAAGAATTATCCTCCGGAAGCTCCTGATGATAACTGTGGGTGGACGAAAGGGCCAACTAGACATAGACAGACCTGGTGGTGGAATAATGAAGTCGATCAAAGGAAAAGAGGAAACTTTAGAAAGAGTGGAGGTTATGTGGTAGTAAAAATATTTTCTTAGAAGCTAAGTGCCGTGCTTGTACAGCACTGTATAAGGCAAAATCAGACGAGAGAAAAACAGATTTGCAGATGTGTTAAGAAGCCAACACAATGAGGTGTTCAAGGTAGCAAAGCAAATGAAGAAGCTAATCAAGATAAGTTGAAGTGTATACGTAACAATGAAGGTGTCTTGGCTAGCACAAAGGAGGAGAAAAAACTAGCTTGGAAGAGTCATTATCAGAGGTTGCTTAACACTGAGTTTGATTGGGATGAGGATAATTTGCCGGATGTTGTAGTAGGGCCAGCTATGCAGATCAAGACAGAATGAATGGTGGAGGCTATTAGGACAATGAAGATTAGATAGATAATGTAATAATGAATTGTTTCAAAGGCAAGGGTTATGCATCAGAAAAAGGTAACTATAGAGAGTTGAAGTTGGTTGGTCGAGTAATGAAAGTTATTGAAAGAGTGATTGATAAGTTACTTAGAGAAAGAATTGATATAGAGAAGATTAAATTTGGTTTTGTACCAGGCGTGGCACTACAGATGCAATATTTTCACTCAGACAGCTTCAGGAAAAGTATTTAGGAAAGAGAAAGAATCTCCATTTTGTCTTTGTAGATTTAGAGAAAGCTTTTGACAGAGTGCCACGTAAAGTTATTTGGTGGGCCATGAGAAAATTAGGTGTGGATGAGTGACTAGTTAAGATGGTACAGTCTATGTACTGCAATGTCGTGTCATGATTAACGATTCACTCGGTGATGAATTTAGTGTAAATGTTGGTGTACATCAGGGTTCTGTGTTTAGTCCTTTGTTGTTTGTTGTAGTCTTGGAAGTGCTGTCGATGGAGTTCAGAACGGATTGCCCATGGGAGTTATTGTATGCAGATGATTTGGTTCTCATAGGGGAGTCGAAAAGTCAAAAGTTTTTCCTATGTTCTGATTGCACAAAAAAAAAAAATTCTTAGATGATAGATGAAAAACTAATTTCGTAGAACTGCAATTGTTTTTCCATAAAATATTTTGCAGTAAAGCTGAACTGTAAAATTTTCTTCCGGAAACACTCCCTTATGTCAGACATAGGATGGATTTTCCCCAGGGTAACAACCACGCATCTTTTTTATCTAAAATATGTCTAAAGCTAGGTGCGCTTTGTTTTGAGGAATTAAGCTGAAATTGTTTTTGACTATGTTCTTGATTGAGAATTCGCAGTGCGCTTTGCAGATTTTTATGTACCTCTGCTGTTCTTAGCCTAAATGTTTTTAGTAAAAAAGGTGTAGTCTCTATTAATGTAGGTGTAGTCTGCTATGGCGATATTTTGGACCATCCTAAGATTGTTTTTAATACTTTATGCTAACAGGCAAGCAAGGATATGGTAAATACGGATGCAGAAGATATGCACAAAGGGCGACTTTCTGTCGAATTTTTTCACAGGTTAATGACTAGTCTCCTATATAAATACTTGTATTTTGTGTGTTCAATATGGCTACGCACAGCTTCATCCAGGCCCCCAGCAGAGTAATGCATTATGCAGCCAGGCGAACCTGTGAACAACTAGTTACACATGTTTGGTAGTATGAGGAATAATAAAAAATTCTATTAAATTCATTGTGAAGTTATTTTGAAATACTAATCCCTATAAACAAATTGAAGTACCGAAGTTGCAATCGATATACCCAGCATGAATATCTTGGACCGTTTTTACCCATTGACTATCATGTTGCATTTTGTTTTAGATCTGTGATTAAAAAGATTTATAAGAAATGCTTAACAATGTTATTTTGAAAGTTTGTGATCAACATTGAATTGTTGATAATTTTTATTTACAATTTTTATTACATCGACAGTCTCAAACATCATCGTTTAGAATGAAAAAAAGGATTTGTTATCGAAGACTGAAAAAGAAGATGAAGAAGACATAAAGAGAAAGAAAAAAGAAGAAATCATCTTAAAAGAGAGGGAAGAAAGATTTAAAAAACTTCAAGAATGGAAGGTAGTTTCTTGTGTTCTGTGTGTTGGAGTTTTTCTTATGTAGGACTACATGGGATACATGCCGAGATAACTTTGTTGTTGATCAAATTATGTAACTTAGTTTTTAAATCCTGCAAAAATTTCAAAAGAGTTAAGTTTACCATGATCACTGTTGAAAATGATGGGTCCTGCACCATACAATTGACAATTATTGCACATCTTACCTTTTGTCATAATTTTGGTACTAAAAATTATTACTTATCCGCTGCTTAACTGCCATATATTAAATTTTTTTTTTGCTTATGGCTTGTGTAAAAAGTCGTGTCTTGTTTATTTTGATCTGTTAGGTTCAGAAGCAGTTGGAAAAGGTGCAACAAAGTAGTGAGATGGAAGAAGGGAGAAAAGAAGAAGAACGAATTAAAATGTTAATTGAAGAAAGAAAAAGGGTGTAGTGTTCATAAATACTGTTGTTTTTTTTTACTTTTTTGTTTTTACTTACAAGGTTTCAATACCTTGTAGATTTAAAAAAATTAGAATTTATTTTCTGAGAAATGTTACTTAGGATTTATTTTTTGTTAACAATAATTCGCAGTATGACTGTGTTTAAAAATAAAGGTATTGTCATCAGTTGCCAGCTTTTTTTCTTGCTAGGTTAAAACTTAATAAAGTGTGAGTGTTTAGCGTTTCTATTTGTAGTTTGAGGTCAAGCTTCAAGTGGAAGAATACAGACTGCAGAAGAAAGAAGAAGAAAAGATTTTAAAACTTGCCCATGAAGAAAAGTTAAGGAAAGAAAAATTTCTGATTTCGGGAGAAGAAAGGGAACGCATAAAAGAAAGGGTAATAGTGGATACAATAGAATACTAAAATTGTGCTTTGTCAATTGACAAACACTTCTGAACATAAAAGAAAGGGTAATAGTGGATACAATAGAATACTAAAATTGTGCTTTGTCAATTAACAAACACTTCTGAACATAAAAGAAAGGTAATAGTGGATACAATAGAATACTAAAATTGTGCTTTGTCAATTAACAAACACTTCTGAACATAAAAGAAAGGGTAATAGTGGATACAATAGAATACTAAAATTGTGCTTTGTCAATTAACAAACACTTCTGAACATAAAAGAAAGGGTAATAGTGGATACAATAGAATACTAAAATTGTGCTTTGTCAATTGACAAACACTTCTGAACATAAAAGAAAGGGTAATAGTGGATACAATAGAATACTAAAATTGTGCTTTCTCAATTAACAAACACTTCTGAACATAAAAGAAAGGGTAATAGTGGATACAATAGAATACTAAAATTGTGCTTTGTCAGTTGACAAACACTTCTGAACATAAAAGGCTGTCAGTTTTAATTTCAGTTGGAAAGGCTGTCAACAAAACATGCTCGTTGTTGGTTGAAATGTGTCATATACAGAATATTTTCTATTGTTATTTGATTTCAAAATGAGTCTTTAGATGTTGATTATAAATGCACCCTCTTCAAACTTGCTTAATGTCTTTTATAGCGTATAAAAATTTATTTTCTATAGAATGAAAAAATCTTGTTAAATAAACGTCAGAAACATTTTTCAAAGGAATACGAAGAAGAAGAAAAAGAGAGGAGATTAGAAAAACTCAAAAAGACGGTGAGCAAATTAGTAATACTTTCTTTTGTTCTCATATTCTGTAACGACAGTATGTAAATTAAACATGTTGTGAAGAAAGCATATGTTATAGCTATCTTTTCCACAGGTGGCTGTCAATGTTGAGCGCGACCCGTCTCGTTTATACAAACAAACTGAAGGCTGGAAGCATCGAATGAAGAGTGATAAAGGCCAAGTTGTGTCTGCTTCTGGAGGAAAACTTATGCCACACAGGTATGTTTATTCTGTACCACCTGATTTGTTTCACTCACTAAAAATAACAACTATGTCTGGACAAACATACATTAATTATAAATTTAATTTGCTGTTGAAAGAAACAACTTTAGAATATTTATTTTTTTTGTGGAGGGAAAGTGGAAGAAGAGCTGACTGTTTAGAATGAAATCCTCCAGGTCCTTAAAAAACTTCGTTAAGTACGAGAGGTAAAGCAACTGTTGTGGTGTAAAAAAATTATATACTTATTTATTTCTCATTATAGGGCTATCCCAAGTTGGAGACAGGGAATGTTTTGACGAATCTGGACCTAATTTAAAATTGTTATTTGCTAAAGAGTGTATCACCGAAATATATTTTTATTGACAACGAATATAATATAGATATTATTATTTATTTTTACTGTGTAAATATTTTCATTAACTATTTTTTTCATCATATTATGTGAATTTTTTTATCTCTCAGTTAATAAATAAAGCGTTCAAAAACATTCAATGTTCTGAAGTATATTTATTCAAAGAACGTTCGTTCGTTCGTTCGTTCGTTCGTTCGTTCGTTCGTTCGTTCGTTCGTTCGTTCGTTCGTTCGTTCGTTCGTTCGTTCGTTCGTTCGTTCGTTCGTTCGTTCGTTCGTTCGTTCGTTCGTTCGTTCGTTCGTTCGTTCGTTCGTTCGTTCGTTCGTTCGTTCGTTCGTTCGTTCGTTCGTTCGTTCGTTCGTTCGTTCGTTCGTTCGTTCGTTCGTTCGTTCGTTCGTAGCAAATTCTCATCTACATAATTCTTCTGAGGCCATTTTAAAATTTAGAAAAATGAATAAGTTCTATTGTTAGTTTATATTTTATGAACTATCCAACATGGTTTCTTTAGTTTCTTTTTAGGAGCTAAAATATACAAGTGTCAAGTTCTCTCTAAAATGGCAAATCTTTTGTATCTGTGCAATCCTTTTACCCGTGTACGCCAACCAGTTGAAAACATCGTCTTGCAACGACCTCTAAGTGATTTCAAAGATGTGGTGTGTGCACGAACAGGAATACAGACGCAGGATCAGGGTAAATTAATTAGTTTGATGCTTGAAATCGCAGGTTTATTATCCAATAACACAAAAATCCTTCCAGTGCTGTGCGTGTGACCTTTTTCATTCGTGGTACTGCAAATGGATTTGTTCCTTGTTTTAAGCAAAATATAATTTTTTTAAGTCAGAAGTAAAGTTATTCGCAGATTTGGTTGTGAAGGGAGTTCAGCACGACATTTTCTGTTGTAGAGCTAGTTACATATATTGATGTAAAATGCAAAATTTCACGAGAATAAATTCACTTCCTGTTTGTTTTTCGACATGCTGTTTTCACGATTTAAAAAGACAGTGAAGAGTAAAATTGGGCTCAATTTTCGTCAGGCACCAAGAAAAAGAGTTCAATCGTGTAAAAGTCACCGCCGCATTTTTTTCAAACTTTTACACGAGATGCATCTGTAAAGTTTGATGTAAGCAAAATGTATGCAGAATATGAAATCACTCCCCGTGCATTTTTGATATATGCTTGTCACCATGCGAAAGGTCGTGAATTGATTCGTAAAACGACTCAATTTATCCCGAGTGCTAAGAGAGAATTCAAACTGTTGTATGTTATGTAGCGCATGTTACATAACCTGATTATATGAACATGACCAGCTGTTGGCCATGTTAAGCATGATCAGTGCTTCCCAAAACTCATTAAGAAGTATTCGTTACACCTCCATGTTACTGTTTCAGCAAACATGCATTTTTGTTTTTATTTTTACAGAGTTAATATACATGGGCGAATGTCTAGTGGATGAAGAGCGTAGTTTAACTTCGTATGGTATCCAACATAACTTCACTGTGTTTGTAATAGAGAAAGAGAAAGAACTAGATGACGAGCATTGTACGTAAATTATTATTGTTCTGATTGTTATCAGTGACAAATAATTTCACTTACAACATTTGATCCATCTTTCCAACGATTTAAAGTCCTAATTTTCAGTTATCAGCCTCATTCATATTCTTGTCAACTTTTCATATTCTTTTCTATTCGATTTTAATTACACGAATGTCTCCTAGACCCGCTTTGTTATGCATTATTTTGATAATTGCTACTTCTAAACTAACACTGGTCATGTGACGTTATCACGTGATAGCATTGCACGAATTTCACTGAAGTTGTCTGGTTTGCAACAAGTTTAAAAATGACACTTAAGGGTAGTTTCCACTGCTACAATATGTTGTACACACTTGTATATTCTTGTACAAGATATTGTAGAGATGTAATCACGACGTAGCTACAAGTTTTTTTTAAATTCAGTTTGATTTGAAGAAACTAGTAGCAGGTCTCTATTGAATCAATTTTAATAGAATTAAACATGTATTTTGTTTTGTGCACATTGAAGCATTTTCGAAACAAAAATGTGAACTATATTAGTATCATTCTTGTACAAAATTGTACACTAGTTACTCCAATAAATTGTACGATATTGTGTACAATATATTGTAGCAGTAGTTTTTTTTATTTACTTTATAGACGCTGATACGCATAAGTTACCATCACTAGAAGAAATATGTGCTTTACTGAGGAAAGCAAAAAATCCCATATATCGACAGTCGGTGAGTGTGATTCCTCCCTTGATTAAATAGGCTAGTTACATCCTTAGATTTAAAAACGGTACCTATTTACTATGCTGTTGTAGATGCGATGATGAAGAATCGCAGCGATAATAAATTATAAAAAAAAAACTACATTGTTTGCGACGTTTACGCACCCATTTTCAAGCAATCAATAATGTGAAATGTCTCAAATATATACAAAGTTTAACAATAACCATAGTTACAGATTAAATACCTGACCTGATTGTAAAAATACAATGGAGCTGATCGAGTGTGAGTTCTGAAAACAACAGAAAGTTTACAACAATGCAAAGTAGATTTAAAAAGTTTTTTCTAATTTAGTTCTCGTTTGTAAAGATGTTTTACCTAATAAAAAGGGAGAACGATCAAAATGTTTTTCTTCTCAGCCGTGTGGGTGACTTCTTTGGTTTCGCGAGATGTAGAAAAAAAGTGTTTTATGACCCTGTCAATAAATAGTTTTGGATAACTATTTAGTAACCTTGACAAAGAGCTTACCGCAGTCCAAATCATCAGCATCGGGCTATTTATTTATTTCTCTGTTTTTTTGCTGTTCTTCGTAATAGATATATAACATTAATTGCCAGTAGACCTTGGGAGCATCGTTTTTATTTTGTGGCGCGTAGACATACAGCATTAATTGCAGTCTACCAGCAGAAGACAATTCTTGTAGTTACGTAGATCGAGTGAGCAGTGGGCCAACACAACTGAACGTTTGTATATGCTCACTCAAAAAAAGTGTAGTTTTGTGTGATTTTATGCACAGTCTTGTGTGATAGTAGAAACCCGCTAATTCTCAAATTATCTTATCAAATATTCTTTTTGATTGGTTATTTCTAATATTTTTTGCTCACGTGATCATTATTATCGGAAATCACTTGTTTTAAGCGCAAATGGTTTTACTCACCCGAACAAACATGATTAACTGTTAAAGAGGGTAATATGTGCCCCCCCCACTGGCATATTGGTCCATACAAATTTGGGGTTTGCCCTAAGAAGTTATTTTGTTTTTATTGGTAGAGTTGAATTAGGGATTTACTCTTACACCTTGGTTTGTGTCTAAACCTTTGAAAGGGAGGAACTGAATTTTGATCTTTTCGCAGAAAACTTGCTTGCTCGGTAATTACAATATTGGTTTTATTTTATTTTAGGTGAAAAAAATGATCAAGGATAGTGAAACATTGCAAACATTTCTCAAAGACACAGTGACAGATTACGTCACCGGCGGTGAGTTGTGAGAGTATAAATGTCGTCCACTCCAAAAGCAGACACCTCTAATTAACAGACAAAAGTCTCTAAATAACGGACAGCAATTAGCGACTCTAATTAAATGACATCCGCTAATTTGAGAGTTCATGTGTGTGTTATTAAGCGAGAGAATAGTTTTGTCCTATTTACGCGCGACTATATCTACTGTTATGTTTTTAATTAGAGTTGAAAATAAATATGACATTGTTTTAGTTGTAGCAATGACTAGTAACTTGAAATTACGGTAAAACCTATACACAGCGGATCTCGTATGGAAATAAAACAGCTATCAATAAAAAACTTTGGCAGACAAAATGTGTAAAAAATTTTGATCGATAAATGTGTCCACCAAATTATTTTTTTAAAAATAAAAGATGGCGAGTTGGAGTTGCATTCCACCCGCGAATGTTGTTTTTATATCCAATATCAGTCTAAGGCACTGTGAAAAACTTGTTTATTCTCGGAACCTTTACTAAAAGACAAATGGAGGAACTACCAAACAAAATTGAAAAAAACTGCCAAAAATCTTAAGTAGTTTTGTTTCTATGCACGAACCGTCGAATTACGAATATTTGTTTATAAACATAACGAAACGTAAAATTGTTAAAAGTTGTTGCTTTATTTTTTTTTTAGCATTATTAAAAGACGCCGATTTATTATTAGCTGTTATAGATAGTGCGCCTGCTGAAAAGTAAGTTGTCAAAGATTTAAGAATCGCAGCCCTGTTTTTGTGGGACTAAATTTCTTCCAAAAAGCCTGGACAACGTAGTATTTTTATTTTTTTTGTAAACGGGGCCGTTTATAAAAGAGGGTTTGCGACTCTCTTCTATGGGCAGTCCATCGCTCTATCGCCACGCAGTTTTTATTAGCCAGCTTGAAAAAAATAAGTTTCGAAATAAAAATAACGTTCATCTCTTGCTCTCACCACTTGACACTTATTAAAACTGGTTCGCACTTACTGGACATGGCTTTAACACTAATAGTATCCATGGACGCTTATTTGAGGAAAATGCGCTTTTTTAAAGGGGTGGCCTGTTCTATTGTACAAACCGCAGGCGTCTGAGTACCATAGAACAGTGCCTTGAAAATCTTTGAATAAACAAATCTTACATACAAAAAGTGGCATTTTAATCATGGGCACGTCACAGAAAGACGAAATTTGGCTAGCCACCTCGTGAAAAAGCGTTTCTATGTTACATTGGGCTGTTAAATGTTTTCTACCCTACGCTCAAAAGAAAAGTGAAGTGGGTGTCATTGTATTATTTGTCTAGAATCGAGAAAGAGTATCCAAACTTAGGAGTGGTATTGAAACATATCGTAGGTAAAGTTTCATCGACGTCGCCGTCAAATAGAATGCCGTTGTTTCATGGCGACGACAACGACGAATACGAAGGTCTTGATCCCGCGGTAAGTAAATCTAGTTTACTTGTTACGAAAACCTGCTTTGTATGTTGCGAAAACCTGCTCTATATGTTGCGAAAACCTGCTCTGTATGTTACGAAAACCTGCTTTGTGTGTTACGAAAACCTGCTTCGTGTGTTATTAAAACCTGCTTTGTGTGTTATTAAAACCTGCTTTGTGTGTTACTTTAAGGGCAGGAATTTTCGCGGGCAGAAATTTTCGCGAGGATAAAAAATCGCGAAATTTCTCGAAGTTAATTTTCGCGAATTCTACTTCTGGAAGAAATTGTACAGAAAAAACTTTCGCGAATTTTTCAAAATCTTCATTTTGGGAACAAAAACTTTCGCGAATGACAATAATGAAAAAAAAATTGATTTTAAATCGAATATCTTTCCAATGAAATAACAATACTACTAATAATACTCAAATATTATATAGAAAAAATTCACCAAATTATTGTCTCACTCTTCTCTTTGTTTTTTGTCTGACGTCATCTTTAAAAAAAAATTGATTTTAAATCGAATATCTTTCCAATGAAATAACAATACTACTAATAATACTCAATATAATAATAGAAAAAAATTCACCAAATTATTGTCTCACTCTTCTCTTTGTTTTTTGTCTGACGTCATCTTTAAAAAAAAATTGATTTTAAATCGAATATCTTTCCAATGAAATAACAATACTACTAATAATGCTCAAATATTATATAGAAAAAATTCACCAAATTATTGTCTCACTCTTCTCTTTGTTTTTTGTCTTGAAATTTGAAATTTCTGATACGAAGATATTCAAACCCTTCCGTTTTTCGATTTTTAGCTGATTTCCCCACATTGAGTCGGGCTTTGGAGCCATTTTTAGAGTTAGAGTTTTAGAGCCATTTTTCGGGCTGATTATTTTTTTCGTTGTGATTCTATTATTTCTACCCCTGTCCTCGGAGCCCTCGTTATTTAAAAGTTTTCGGCTTTTAAAACTTGGAAAAAACTTTTGCGATTTTTAGAAAAAGTTGATTTTTCGCGAAAATAACTTTCGCGAATTTCAGGTTAAATTTCTTACCGGGCAGAAATTTTCGCGATTAAGGGGCCAAAATCGCGAAAATCGCGAAAATTTCTGCCCGCGAAGATTTCTACCCTTAAAGTATTAAAACCTGCTTTGTGTGTTACGCTTAATAAAATCCCGTTTACTTAAAGAGCTGTTTGATATCTCTTGCTGTTTAGCTATTGGCGCAAGCAGAGTTGCTGGATGCTGGCGAGGCAAATCTACAACAACAACAACAACCAGCAAACTCTCTATCACGTCATCAAATTTCAGCTTCTGATCTGGCTAATGCTCTCTCCTTTGCTACTATGACACAAAGTTTGTTTGTTTCGTTGTTTGTTTGTTTGTTTGTTTGTTTGTTGTGCTTTTGTGTGTTGACTTATTTATCAATTCTCTTTTCAGGTGCAGGAGGAAGTAGTAGCAGACCTTCCAATGACAGCGAAAGCCAGGTATGCAGTCTAACAAAAACAGAGTGGTTACTACTTTTCGAAACTCCTTGAAACTTGCAATAAAGGGAAAACTAGAAAATAATTTTTGAATGTATTTTTTGTTTAATTAAAAAATTAAAAACATCTAAAAATGTACAAATAAAATTACGAAATACGAGCTTTTATAATCGTCAGGTTTACGTTGTTCGTCCATTAAAATTGTTTTCGTCTAACGAAGCTTCATATCACTGCTTTCATATAAAGTGGAAGCTTCATATCACTTCTTTCATATAAAGTGGAAGCTTCATATCACTTCTTTCATATAAAGATCAATTGTTCATCAGGGTTGCTGATTAAAATATAAGCTTTTCCTTCATTTAGATGGAGTCAGCTTTGGAACAAATGCGAGCGGTAGGTATCACTGATGCGGAGTTGAGTCGTCGCGCTCTCACGATGAGTGAGGGAAACGTTGAGGCTGCCATCAATCTGATCTTTGAGGGAAGTTTATGATTTTGTTTTGAAACTTATAAGAATATTTTGTATATAGCCGTCTGTTTAAATATTATGTCAAATGTCAAGCACGTTTTTCTTCACTTATCAGAACCGCCCTCCGCCAAGAAAGTAACGTCTTAAGTACTTAATGATGTAACAACAATAAATATGTTTAGATTGTAAATATGTTAAACTATTTATTTGAATACTTTTTTTCTTTTGTTAAGTTTCTTGGTTTACAACTTCTCACCCAGTACTCGTACTGTGAATAATACGGATTTAAATAGATTGTGACTAAAATGTAGCTTTCCGACGCATTGCGAGTTTCTGATAATGTTTTTGTTGGTTTTTATGAGTTCACTTCCGTTCGTTCGCCATTGATAAAAAGCAAGCCAGACAAGAACAGACGTCAAGATGTTCGGTTCAAATTTCCCTGGGATTAACCGAGATGACGTCATCTTTTACATTTGGGCGCCAACTTGTTTACTGCATTCTATTCGGAAATTTTTTCTCAAAGATGAGCATTCTGATTGATGTTACCTAGGTAACAGGAAGATAGCGCATGCGCACAAAAGTGGAAACAACCGTTTGACGTTATTTTCAACAAGAGAAGGTTTTTTTGTTGATAACTGATCAAGATGTTTTGTTAGACGTTCGTATTAAGATAGCTGTCTTGTTAGACTATTTTTAAATCATGACGTCATTAAATTAAAAATAAACACTGATTCGGAAAACAAGTCTCACTGGATTTAAATGTGAAAGCAGCTGTTCGCAAAAACAACACGTTATTTTAACAGAATAATTTCGATAATTTAATAATAGCTATATAAATAATACATGCATAAAAAGTTACGAAAACGTACAGTTATTTACAATCACTCCACTTTAGAGCATTTTACTTCTTGTGTGGAATTTGCAAAACAAATTCGGTCAAGAAACCCAATATAAATAAGTCAATGAGAAAAGTCAGTAGCTGCAGTTACACTGTACATCAGAGAGAAGCGCAATTTTGCTGTTTGTAAATACGGTAAGGTAAGAGAAAACTGGGTCCAAATTCGAAGCAAAATTGAGCATCAAATAATTAGCAAGCCAGACTCGTTTTAATTCCGACAAAAATTTATACACGTCTTTTTTTTATGCGAAACATAGGTTCAGTCTAGATGTTTCTTAACTTTAAAGAAGATTTTCTGAAAATTTATGGAGTCATACGCCGGTTTTATAGCCTTAACATTCTTTTTAGTAAGACCCCTGTTAATCTATCAATTTACTTTTTCAGTTTTCTCAATATTTAAAGTACCTATAATCTCAGCCTCCGGTTAAAAACATGTTTCTTATATAAAAAGACGCGTGAATAAAGTATTCTTATTTAACACGAAATTTCTCTTATTTTGCCATGTCAACCAGCATGGCGTCATCATTAGTTGTTCACTAGAGAAACGTATATTCATTTTCATTCCCAATCAAAAATCAAAATAGATGTTCGATCGTCTTGCTTATGTCCTTAACTCGTTCATCCAAAACACATCCGAAATCGTCTCACTTATTTCTTCGAACTCGTTCATCCCAAGTATAACCACGTGCGCTCATCTCATTCGCGTATAAAGAAAGTAGGCGGCTGATGACAAAATTAACATTCCTGTGGCAATGACGATCTTTTTGTTGGTTAAGCCGAAACTGATAACATCTTTGAGTGCCATCGCCTGAAAAATAGAAAGGAAAACTTTTACACATCTAGTTGGCCAGTAGTTATAGTCGGAGAACACGAGGTTGCATAATCTTTTGCAATGATTTTATATTTCTTGAAAATTCGGTGAGATTTTTGAATAAATGTTTTCCGGAAAATGTAGTATGGGAACTTCCGCGTCAGCATGCAACCTTGTTTCCAGTTTTCTTTATGTTTTCTAACATGGATACGAATATGATGAGAGGCCATGAATGAGTTTTATTTATAATATAATGTATCTTGCATAGCATTAAAGGAAAACGAGGTAGAACTTGACAGTATTTTTAACAATCTAAACAGATAAGGGAATATTAGTTTGTTTTTATTATTTTTTGTTTTTACATACCATTCAATTTTAAAAATATTACCACTTATCTGTTCAGTCATTGTCATTGAATAATATAAATATTATCATGTCATGAACAGCCTAGAATAAACTCGCTTGTTCATGACATGATAATATTTATATTATTCAATACCATTCAATCTCGTTTCCAGACCTTTATTTTCGCTTTGGTTGGCGCTAGCCACATATCAAAAGGCGAAAAAGAAGCTCTGGGGACAAGATTGTATACCATTTACAATCTTGTAAATGGTATACAATCAATGTCCATACAATGGACAAAAGTCAACTTTGTATATATAAGGTTAAATTTGTGTATATAAGGTAAACATTTTTATATATAAGGTTAACATTTTTTTATCATATACTTTGAGTTTTTCTCGCAACTTGATTGGCTAATCTGCACGAAATATATGCTGTATTTTGTTTTTCAACCGAGAAACGAGTGCAATTTTGACTTATACAGAGTGCAAAAAGCTTATATTCTTCCTTTGATTGGCTGAGATAGCGTGCAAAAAGCTTCTATTTTTCCCTTCATTGGTTGAAAATTCGTAGAAAAAGCCTATTATGTTCTTAAAAACGAAAACTTGTCGGTGAATTTATTTTCACAAATATACATTTTATAATTCGAAAATTTTCTTTTGTTTCAACAGTCATTAAATAGTCATTAATCATAGAGCACGCGCTCTCCACCGGGGATTAAAAACAATTGAATTATATCAGTCTCCTCGAAAGAATTATATAATAGCACGACGATGGAGTTCTGTGTTATTTGGCTTGCGCAATGATAATTTATTCCTTTAAAAATTCGTAGTTTTTTTTTCCATTCAAATTCTTTCACGCGTGACATGAACATAATTTGTTATAATGATCTAAATCGCACGTAACTTCATAAATTCAAATAATTTATAAGTTCATGAATATAAATGAAATAAATTACCTTGCAGTGATTTTATTGGCCCCCATAACAATGCTTGTCAATATCGTGAACATAATTAAGCAGTGTGCAACCGACTATGTGAAATTAACATGATATAAGGCCAAGTATATGATAAACAAGTTATCGCACATGCTCTCGAAAAATATCGGCTGATATTTTTTTCGTATTTTCTGTTCTCGCATATATCACTCGCCTAAAGGCTCGTGAAATATGTAACGAGAACATAAAAACACTCAAAAAATATTGCCGATATTTTTCTCGGCACTGTGCGATAACTAGTACATATATAAGGTAAACTTTGTATACATAGGGTCAAACTTTTTATATAAGGTCAATCTTTTAAAAATATAAGGTCAACTTCTTATATATATAAGGTAACTGCGCAAGGTAACTGCGCGTGACTCGCCGTGATTAAAAAGAGCGGTAAAATAGAATTTGGCACTTTAATAATGGCGGATGAAAATGTAAACATTGAAAAATTTTTCAAAGATTTACCTTCTCTGGTCTCTCATGCAAGAAGGTATCTGTTTGCTACCAACGTAAATGTTTGTGAATATTGGTGCAGACGATTGGAAGATTTCTTAAACTTTTTAACTGTATTTTGTCGGAGAGTTGTGGATGTAGAAACTCCCAATTCTGTGGGAATTGTCAGCCCTTAAAACAAGAATTTGACAGGATATTGGAAGAAAACTCTACTGAGTTTGCCCCAGTGAGTTCATGGAGAGTTGTTGGAGACGACCAAGGCTGAATGTGTCACAGTCAGACATGGAATAATTATGGTATTGACGATGACGCTCCATTGCCGAACCTTGATTCTGACAACGATGTACAAATTCCATGTACAAGGTCTTACTATGCGAAAATCATTCCAATGTAACCTCGTCCCCAAGGCCTGTTAGGCTTTTTATATTTGGACGGCCTTGTTCAGGCCGTCCAAATATAAAAAGCCTAACAGGCCCTGGGGACGAGGTTGATTCCAATGTATTCCGAAACACAGTAGTTCCACTTTTAGATGATATGAACGAGGGGATGCATGTTTACACTAACAGCATAAACTTAATAAGACAATATCAAGAAGTCGCTTGTTGTAATATGTAGAACAAAATTATAAATTATACATATAAATTTATACATGATTTTAGGTAATCTGTAGTGTAAATACTGCTTTGACTTGATAGAAACTTTTCAAAGATGGAAAACGGAATAAATACTCGTTTTTGATTCTGAAGTTACTTAGAATTTACTTAGATCGCTAGATAGAGGGCTGTATTCGACTTCGACTGAGCATAAAAACAAACAAATCGTCGTATATATACTTCTCGTGACTTTAAGAGTCCGTGATATGCAGAACAAAATATTACTCTTAAGATAAATTTCCATCCAATCAGTGTCAAATGAAAGTAAAAGGTTTCAATGAAACAAAATATCAAACACAATATATCTGATTAGTGTTTATACAGTTGAGAAACTTTTCCCAACTTTCATAATAACGGAAGACAGTGCTGCATTTTTCCTTGAATATATCTTGGAAGTGCTCCATGACCTCCCGCTCACTCCTAGATTTGTTGATCTCCACATCACTACGAACAAATCCATTTTTACCCACTGCCAATAATATTGTGACACTAAAATAAAAATAGCACATTCAATAGCACCCTGCCTGTCTGGTCTTTAGCATGTTTCTTCCAAAAAAAGACAAATATATAACTGGTGTGTGTACCTGATGCTCCAAAGTGTCAAACTGTCAGAAGAGCAAGAGAAAGAGGGCAAGAAGGTTTATTACAACTCCACAGGACATTTTTACAACAATATGGATCGTCTAACAGGTCAAGTTTAGCCTTGAATGAGGATTTCAAAAATTCATGAACTTCACGTTCATCCCAACTTTTATCAAGCTCCAATTCACTACGAATAAAACCTTGCTCCATAAGTAATGCTTTTCTCTCACCTCGAATAATTTTCGTTTCGTTATTATCGGGTAGTAATACCACTTTTTTGTGATAAATTTTGCACTATTGCGACTCCTACCACCACTACCAGCTGCTGATGACTTTTTCTGATATGGTTTGGTGTTCTTCTTTGTTGACTTAGGGTAAAATGTATGCCCCCTTCGAAATCTTGATGGTGAATTTACATTTCCCAGATTATGAGTGCTGATACTACCCATGACTTCTCCAACAGCCCCTTGTGTCGTTGTGACAGAGGTAGTGGTGGTGTTTTCATCAACAGCATGATGATGATGATGATGGTATGTTTCCCTGTCACTGCTTGCAGCTCTTCTCCTGTACAGACTGGACAGTTTCTCTTGAGGCGTATTATACGATATTCTTGTTGTTCGTTGTGGCATAGGAGAGGCTGAAAGTCTTGAAACACTTTCCCTGAAAGAAGGGTGTGCTAAAATTTGCTCCACAAGCGGATCAAGTTCCACGAGTCGTACCTCCTCCGCCATCTTCTTTTTCTTCTGAGCACGTTTTTTCTTTGAGTTTTAATCTTTGAAGGGCTGTCCATAATATATGTGTTTTGCGATAAAATATATACATTTCGGGAATGTATATATATATAATGTATATGTATGGGAATGTATATATATATAATTTTGACTTTATATATTAGTATTTAACTCATAATTTTGACTTTATCTATATAATAATACGCCAGTTCTGTGTCTCTGTAACGGGCAAAGTGGATGTGTTGTTTTTTCTAAAGAAACAGCCGCGGTAACATGTCACTTTTGCTAAACTTTTATTTTTATTCTGTCTTTTGTGTGCTTTTTCAAATTGATTTAAAATTTTTGTTTTAAACAAGTCATGGTTAATTTATTTTATTGTTCTCATAAAAACTTTTGTGTAATGATGTAAACTTTATTACACAAAAGTCACGGGTAATTAATTTTTATTATTCCCTTAAGCATGTGTCTATTGTCCACTGTTATATGAAAAACATATTGGTTTTATTTATTCTCGCTTGAATGGAATTAACAACAAAACGTTTTGACGAAAAGAACAATGAATTTCGCTGTTTGGCTAAAACAAATCATGTGATAAATAAAGTGATTTCATTAGTTGGGAATTTTATTGCATGCGAATTTGAAATTTACCGTGACGGGAGCTTTGTTATAAATTGTTATACGAGTAAAGTCACAGGCAATTAACGTTGTTATTATAGTTGTCAATTTCGTTCAAAAGTTTTAATTGTTTGCGTCTTTAAAATGAAACTGACAACAAATGATTTTGTGATAAGAATAAATTTTAAATGTTTTTGAGTGGATATCTCCACGGGATTTCGTTTAAAACGTTTCTTTTTCAGCCTTCTTAATAAAATTATCAACAAACCTTTTTGTGATAAGAAACACAATAAATTTAAGTGGATTATTCCACGGGTTTAAATAACTAGTATATAAGAATTCGACTTTACATATAGATTTTGACTTTATTTATAAGGATTTAATTTTATATATGGATTCTGACTTTATTTTGACTTTTGTCCACTTTGGCAGGGCATAGATATCTATGTGAAAAAACTGATTAATTGAATTATGTAAATTATACATTGAACATGAAAACAACAAAATTTTCCGCCATCTTAATTCGTGTGTAAAATAAAGGGAATGAACGTGCACAATTTCTTAGAATACAATATACAAATGCTAGTAACAGCATAAGTTGAACACACTTCTATTTTATATAGGCAACATTTTATAAGCAACGAAAAAAGGAAGCAATCTAAAATGGCGAAATTAAAAAAAGGAAAGACAAAAACAACAAACAATAGTTGTTAAGACGCATCGTTTCTCAACGCTATTTTTACTGTATGTGTCTTATCATGGAGGTAGAAATTTATACTGGCTTTTTTAGTATGAAATGTTCTGCGGGAAATTTTATGTTTTCTGCAAATCTGTGAGAAGACAACATGGAGTTTCTGACACTTAAGAAAACATCAAACACCATGTTACTATGTTTACTGTTTTTTAATATGATGTTATTATGTTTCCTGTATGAAACACCATGTTGCTATGTTTACTGTTTTTTAATATGATGTTATTATGTTTCCTGTATGTTTTTTAAAAATCTGCAAAGGAAAAACATGAAGTTTCTGAAAACTTCAGACATCCTATTTTAGCGTTTTCTGTTTTCTGTTGTGAAGTTTACTGCTTTTCCGCCTCAAAACTTGGTGTTGCATGTTCTCTGACGAGGAAATAACTGCAAACATTATGTTTGTGCGCATCACATTTGTAATGGAATACGTTGCTACCTTGGCGCATTCCCGTGTGCCTTAAATCATACATTTTTAGCAAGTAATCCTGGCGCCAACTCCAGTTAATCCAATCTTAAGAAAATAATTAAGGAGTTGATTCTTATTGAATATTTACCAGGGCTGGAGACACTGTTTTTTGAAGTGAGAGGAGGCCACAGAATGCAGCCCATCATGGTTAGGCGCCGAAATTTTGTTTCTACATCCAAAACTAACTACAGACTTCAAATTCATATTTTTTACGAAAACAAAGGAAAGGGCCACACCCTGCCTCTCCGACGACGCTGGACCTGTTAATAGTTTCTACGTTATTAACCTTTATATTATCGGTTAGGTTAATTAAAATGCTAAAAAAATCAGGGTCTGGGGTCACTGTTAGCAACACAGTTACCATGGCAATTCCTAATTGGGATTATGATTACGGAAATATTTCTATGAAAAGTTCTCGAAGTTTTGGGCCTAATGAAGCAGTATTTTAAACCACAGTATATAAGGTTAACAATTAAGTTTTCGTAGAAAAAAAGTGATTAAAATCAAAGTTTGATTTCGTGGCATGCTAGCCGAATTTCCTAATTGTTTTGCCTTCTAATTTACGTAGCACGTAGTAATTTATATGTAAATTTCAACTTAAACTTGTGCTTCCTTAATTTTCCAGCTATGCTACAGCCTCATGATGGCTACAAAAAGCTAGGCAGGTCAGCAAAGATAGCTAACCTTTCAATCATACTTTACTCACTAGGAAACATTAATGGCTTCTCCGAAAATAGCAATCTCTAAGACCCACGGCAATTTATATACCCTTTCCAGGGTCGGATCCAGCATTTTTATTTTTCTTGATGATCAACGCCCCGCAATTTTAAGCAACTTGGGGTTTGGGGGCGAAATGGTTGAGCGGCGAATGCGACATCGTCCCCAGGGCTTCGAATGCGCAAAAAAAGCAACCGACGGTATATCATTTGCGCTACTTTATTATACTTTAAACCAGCGATATTTAAGATTGACAGATACAGGAACCTGATGATTTTGATTGCACTTTCCTCTATGTCTATAGTATGGCTAAAAATAAGAACGCAAGAAGAAAAATGTCAGGCAAATGGCTGAAAAAAAATAAATTGAAATTTTAACTCTGCTCTTTTTTTAACCATTTTCATGACATTCTTTTTTTTAACATACTTTTTATTAATATTTCGTATTTTCTTGTACGAATGCGTCCGTAGTTTTCAAGTTTTCAGTTCATAAAAAATCATTTTTTATGTTTTTTTTTAACAAACGTTTTTTTTCCTTCTCTATAAAATTAAGAAAATATTTTGTAATGTGATGGAAAGAAAGACAGAGTGAAAAAAAACCCTCAACACAACGTTAAAGTTCCAATTTGATAGTTGTTCAGCCGTCATATATTTTTTCTTTAAATAAAAGTTAACAAAAATTACCCAACACAACTCGTCAAATATGTTTCTTCTTTTTTTAATTCACGTCTTTTTTATCCACTATGTTATTAATCAATATTTTATAATGATCATGTGAATTTGCAAACAAACGTCCTATTTCGTTTGAATAAAAACTCTTCTTCAAAAGGAACATCAATCTTTTCTAAAAATCAACACGTTTTTTTCATGCACTCATTGCATTACTTTTTCCCTAACCTGTTAAACTTATTTTATTTTAAGACTTCAAGGGCACTCATTCCACATTAAATTTTTTTTACATTTTCACGCGATTTGAACAAAATTTTGAAATTTTGTTTTTGAATGTATTTTTCTTAAAACGAGCCCTAATCCGAGCACTATTTTATCAAATAAGCGTCTTTCTGAAAATATAGATATGAAAATATAGCTGATTGAGAATCTTCTCAAACAAGAAGAGCAGAAAAATAGAATAAAAAATTTGAACTTAATTTTAGGATAAACAAGCACCGTCTCTGATATCGAAAAAGCAAAAAAAGTCCTGGGAGAATAAGACCTACTCTCAAAATCTTCATAGGCCGTGTGCCTAGCAAAACGATTTGCAAAATGTCATCAAATTTTAACGGTATACTTTTCACAGGCAGGAGTTTTTAGTTAAGTTGAATGCAGCAACAGGTTGTTTTTCATTATGAAAATGACAATCTTCATTTCACATTTGTCTCCTCCCGTGTATGCGCATATCTAGATCTTAGGGCGAATCTCCACGGGACGATTTTTACGATGATCGTCATCAATACTCGAATTTGATTGGTCGCGATTTTCGTCATGACAAAAAGTTTAATTGGTTTCTACCTTTCGTCATAAAAATCGTCACGAATATCGTCCAGTGGAGATTCGGCTTTACATTGTGTAGAGAATATTCCAAGTACCATTGTATCGTAATTATTTGTTATAGCACGTAGGTGTATATTTACTTTCTTTTACTGTGAGGAGAATATGCTCGACGCAATACAATGTTGTTGCTTGTGTCTTTAAAAATAGACTTTAGACCTTGAATTACTTTTGCTTTCACTTTTGCGAGTCCAAAGATGACAATGACGAAATAAAATTTCTGATTGGTGCGTTTGACGAACGTCACAGATCAAAGTTCGAATTTTTTATTATAAAAATGGCTGCTCGAAACCGTGCTGATTAAACATACGTAGAAAAGCTGAAAGCAAGATTTAAGTTTAAGACAAGAGAAATGAGCGACGTTATTAGTTCCAGTGATGAGATGGAGGTTCAATCTAATGGTGTTGCTGAACACAAAAGTTTCCAAGAGCGGTTGTCAGACATGCCAGCCTACACCATGACATTGTCGCAGTTGCAATCAATTTATACTACATTGAAAGAAAGAAATGAAATTCTCAAAAATGCCTTTACTGCTGGTGAACAGTATGTAGATTTGATAACTAATGCTGCAAAGCCAGTCGTCTGGGCTGCTACTGCATCTGCTTTAAAAGTAGCGCAACCAGTTGTTGGTGAGATTAAGGATCCAGGTAGCTATAGCTATTATTATATATAAAAAATCATTCACGTCTTTTTATCAGCGTATTGCTGATTGATACTTTACTTTAGTAACATTTAAAAACAGTAAAAAAACATCTTCAAGGTCGACACATAGTATGCTGGTCCTGCATGCTATGATAGATGATAAAAGTTTTCTACCTATTTGTGCATAGTCAATATCAGTAATGTTGGAAACTGAAAAAAAGTTTTATGTGTAATCTATTGTGAAATATCCAGCATCCTATTCTGTCAAAGTTGACTCAACCTCTCTTCGCGCAAAAAAGGACCCTAAAACAACTGATTTTTATTGTTGTTAGCACTATGGTTGATAGGTAATTAAGAACAAAAAATGTCATACTGAAGTCTATCCTGAACTGAAGTCTATCCTGAACTGCCCTCCCTCCTGGTAAAGATGTGATTTACAAAAGAAAGAAATGTATTTGTACCACATTGCAGCATTTTCCAACACGTAGCTAACTTTTTTACCTCTGTACCTTCCTGCTAGAATTATTCGGCTTCGGATTGTTTTAACCTTCGATCAGGTTTCATCAAAAAAAATTTTGGGTTTTTAAAACGGCAAATTTCCACCAATGTTTTCACGACGTTTCTGGTAAGTCTCATTTTATTTCTTATTGTTCCGCCAACTTGCTTACATGTGAAATGAACTTTTGTCTGGCGCAGGGAATGGTTTGAGTCTTTTTTGCTGTCTACTTTTTTAAGAGGAGCTTTGAGCCTTATCAATGTAACCACCCATTCCAAGACTTCAGTTTGACGTCTTTTGAATCTTAAATTGACAAAATTGACAAATCGTATAATACGCTTTGGATGAACAGTCAGGGAAAAGAAATTACATAACAGTTTATTGTCCACCGTCTGCATGAGTTTGAGCACTACAAACAGTTCATTATTTCCAATAGGTATATACAGACAAGTTATTTGAATATTCAATTAATTAAATAGTATAAACTTCTTAATCCAGATTTAAAACTTTTCCAACAAAAAGTGTGTTCCCCATCTTTTTTGGTCTAAAAAATGCTTAAAACCTTTTACATTTGGTATTATATAGCAGTTGTTTAATTTTTAGTGATTTAGTCGACATTACTGTAAGCAACCTGTATTTTTCTTGCATTTTGTTGAATATGGCTTTTAGCATAAAACATTTCTCTCATAGTTTCAACCATTGACAGCTGTGCCTCTGAAGCTTTAGCAAAGATGCAGGAAAAGCTTCCTTTTGTTAAGCAAACACCAAGCGAGGTAAGATATCTATGTATGCGTTCTTAGTAACTATATACAATTTTAAGATTCTTGCATCATGTTCCTATTGCTTTGTTTGAGTGTTATCTGCCTCTTTCAGAACTTGTTGTTATTGTTTGTATTTTAAGTTGGACATCAAAATTATGTTTAGATTGCAGAAGCAGCAACTGCATCTGCAAAAGAAACAGCAAATTATTACATGGGGAAAGTACAAGATTCTAGTCTTGGAAAACGAACTGTAAAACAAGTGGATAATGCAGTATCTTTCTCGGAATTGATGGTCGAAATATGTTTTCCCACAGATGGAACTAATCCTGAAGATGTCACAGAAATCGAGAAGGCTGAAGAGGATGAAGACAAGGGTGTGCTAGCCAGGGCAGGAAATCTTAAGGACAGGGCCTACCGGAGAAGCAAGAGAAAGTTGATGACATATCATCCAGTTAAAACTTCTGTGGATATGGTATGAATCTTTCATGATAGCTAAAAAATTCTTAGAACTGCGAGCCTTCAAAACAATTTGATCATAAAAAAAACGTTTATTTAAAAACTTACACTAATTTTTTCACAACAACAGGTAACATCTTCAGGTTGTATCTCGCTCAGGTCGTAGCAGATACCCAAAATGTGGAGGGAGTAGATTTTGAGATTTTAACCTATTAGATTGGATAAAAATGCATGTACAAGTCTCCCGTATTGACCACGATGAGCAAAAACACTACGGCCCTGCACCGTTCACCTAAAAATTCCGGTAAAGGTTTTTACGTGTTGTTGCATTGCTTATTATTGAATTGAAATATGAACCCCTATTTTTCAGGTTCAATATGCACAGGGGCAAATATCGGACGTGACTGAAAAGCTACGACAAGGAACAAATTACGTTTCTACAAAATCTGCAGAAGCTAAAGATACTCTTGTTAACACATATCCTGAGGTTAAAGATATTGTACACAGCACTGTAAGTGAAGGCAGCAGATTTATGAAGGAAAAATGGGACCATATTTATAAAACTACAATGTACGTCCCAAGAAAAGCTATTCAGGTTACTGGAGAAGTTTACATATCAGCTCAAGAAATCGTGTTTGCCTACACCAAGGTATGACTTGATATGACATTACAGTGTCTTCGTGTTATGAAACTTTAAAAATTTAGAATATTTAGAATTTCCTTATGTAAACATTGCAAAGACAGTTTCAAAATCATTTATTTTTTATTACTAGGCTCATTCCTTGACTGAAATGCCGCATGCCGTTGCTGAAATGGCAGAATCTTACTACAACACTCTGAAGAAGGAGACACCTACTGTTGACGATGTCAAGGAGAAGGCTGTTGCCTTTGTTTACGTTCCTGCCCAAGTCGTTTCTGAATACCTGCAGTCCACACGTGTTGTACAATGGATTGTTCCCAAGTCTGTCGACACGGAGACCTTACAAGTCGTAGAAACGATGACGGAAGAAGAATCCGAAACAAAAGACTCGACAGCTTCAATGTAATGATTCTGGAGAGCTTAACGTTTGCAATCTTGTTATAGTTTTTTAGATTTAGTGAGATTTTCTTGTTATGATAAGAATGTTCTTGTTTTTTCGCCTTCTTAAAAGCTTAACTTTGTAGTGTCCTGATGGAATTAGTTCAAAATTAAATTGCGTGCAATAAGTCATTGTAGATATTGAGTATTACGTTCAACAGTGTTGAATCTTGTGTTATTAATATATTTTTTAATTGAGTTATGTTGTTATTAGCCGAAGAAACTCCTCCCTGTAGACTTTAATTAAAAAACTTTTGCCAACCTAACAAATTTTTAGCCTTAAGGAGAGGTGAACTGCGCACGGCTGCTGAATAAAAGTTTATGATGACAGTGTTGATTTTGAAGACCAGACCGACTCGCTTGGCTGCTCCATAATAAATCAATTAACATGTTACAGCCATCATAACAAAAAAAAGTCTTGAAACAAAGACGAAGAATATTTTTATATTGAAAATATTGATAGAGTTATAAAAATTTGATGTTTTCACATTAAACGGTATTTTCACCTAAAACTTTGCAGAGCAACAACACATTAGACATGAAATAGACCATTTGTTATCACTCACAAAATAATTTATAAACACTATAAGAGATCTCTTTCTCTCTTTAAACATTAGGTATGTACTAGTTATCGCACAGTGCCGAGAAAAATATCGGCAATATTTTTTGAGTGTTTTTATGTTCTTGTTACATATTTCACGAGCCATTAGGCGAGTGAAATATAAGAGAACATAAAAAACGAAAAAAATATCAGCCGATATTTTTTGAGAGCATGTGCGATAACTTGTTTATCATATACTCGGTCTTATATCATGTTTATTTCACATAGTCGGTTGCACACTGCTTAATTATGTTCACGATATTAACAAGCATTGTTATGGGGGCCAATAAAATCACTGCAAGGTAATTTATTTCATTTATATTCATGAACTTATAAAATATTTGAATTTATGAAGCCACGTGCGATTTAGATCATTATAACAAATTATGTTCATTGAAAGAATTTGAATGAAAATAAAAACTATGGATTTTTGAAAGAATAAATTATCATTGTGAAGCCAAATAACACAGAACTCCATCGTCGTGCTATTATATGATTCTTTCGAGTTGACTGATATAATTCAGATTGTTTTTCATACCTGGTGG
>JASGCC010002481.1:0-28181 GCA_030067915.1 Hydractinia echinata
TCCCGTAAATCCCGTATAGGCCCGTATAGTCCGAATGATACAGAAGTAAGCAGGGAGTAAACTCATTTCCCGAACGATTTTTAAAAATTATTTTTTCACCACTAAAACCCATGAGATTGTAGTTTTCAAAAATATTTTCATTTTTGATGAGACGCCGAATGAAAGCAGTTTAATCGCCGGCAACCGAAAACCCGCGATTTCCCGTAAATCCCGTATAGTCGAATGTATACAAAGAAAGTAAGCAGGGAGTAAACTCATTTCCCGAACGATTTTTAAAATTATTTTTCACCACTAAAACCCATGAGACTTGTAGTTTTCAAAAATATTTTCATTTTTGATGAGACGCCGAATGAAAGCAGTTTAATCGCCGGCAACCGAAAACCCGCGATTTCCGTAAATCCGTATAGTCGAATGTATACAAAGAAAGTAAGCAGGGAGTAAACTCATTTCCCGAACGATTTTTAAAATTATTTTTTCACCACTAAAACCCATGAGACTTGTAGTTTTCAAAAATATTTTCATTTTTGATGAGACGCCGAATGAAAGCAGTTTAATCGCCGGCAACCGAAAACCCGCGATTTCCCGTAAATCCCGGATACGGTCCGTATAGTCGAATGTATACAAAGAAAGTAAGCAGGGAGTAAACTCATTTCCCGAACGATTTTTAAAATTATTTTTTCACCACTAAAACCCATGAGACTTGTAGTTTTCAAAAATATTTTCATTTTTGATGAGACGCCGAATGAAACAGTTTAATCGCCGGCAACCGAAAACCCGCGATTTCCCGTAAATCCCGGTCGGCCCGTAGTCGAATGTATACAAAGAAAGTACAGGGAGTAAACTCATTTCCGAACGATTTTTAAAATTATTTTTTCACCACTAAAACCCATGAGACTTGTAGTTTTCAAAAATGTTTTCATTTTTGATGAGACGCCGAATGAAAGCAGTTTAATCGCCGGCAACCGAAAACCCGCGATTTCCCGTAAATCCCGGCTCGGCCCGTATAGTCGAATGTATACAAAGAAAGTAAGCAGGGAGTAAACTCATTTCCCGAACGATTTTTAAAATTATTTTTTCACCACTAAAACCCATGAGACTTGTAGTTTTCAAAAATATTTTCATTTTTGATGAGACGCCGAATGAAAGCAGTTTAATCGCCGGCAACCGAAAACCCGCGATTTCCCGTAAATCCCGGCTATAGTCGAATGTATACAAAGAAAGTACAGGGAGTAAACTCATTTCCCGAACGATTTTTAAAATTATTTTTCACCACTAAAACCCATGAGACTTGTAGTTTTCAAAAATATTTTCATTTTTGATGAGACGCCGAATGAAAGCAGTTTAATCGCCGGCAACCGAAAACCGCGATTTCCCGTAAATCCCGTCGGCCCGTATAGTCGAATGTATACAAAGAAAGTAAGCAGGGAGTAAACTCATTTCCCGAACGATTTTTAAAATTATTTTTTCACCACTAAAACCCATGAGACTTGTAGTTTTCAAAAATATTTTCATTTTTGATGAGACGCCGAATGAAAGCAGTTTAATCGCCGGCAACCGAAAACCCGCGATTTCCCGTAAATCCGTAATCTCGCGTATAGTCGAATGTATACAAAGAAAGTAAGCAGGGAGTAAACTCATTTCCCGAACGATTTTTAAAATTATTTTTTCACCACTAAAACCCATGAGACTTGTAGTTTTCAAAAATATTTTCATTTTTGATGAGACGCCGAATGAAAGCAGTTTAATCGCCGGCAACCGAAAACCCGCGATTTCCCGTAAATCCCTCGGCCCGTATAGTCGAATGTATACAAAGAAAGTAAGCAGGGAGTAAACTCATTTCCGAACGATTTTTAAAATTATTTTTTCACCACTAAAACCCATGAGACTTGTAGTTTTCAAAAATATTTTCATTTTTGATGAGACGCCGAATGAAAGCAGTTTAATCGCCGGCAACCGAAAACCCGCGATTTCCCGTAAATCGGCCCGTATAGTCGAATGTATACAAAGAAAGTAAGCAGGGAGTAAACTCATTTCCCGAACGATTTTTAAAATTATTTTTTCACCACTAAAACCCATGAGACTTGTAGTTTTCAAAAATATTTTCATTTTTGATGAGACGCCGAATGAAAGCAGTTTAATCGCCGGCAACCGAAAACCCGCGATTTCCCGTAAATCCTCGGCCGTATAGTCGAATGTATACAAAGAAAGTAAGCAGGGAGTAAACTCATTTCCCGAACGATTTTTAAAATTATTTTTTCACCACTAAAACCCATGAGACTTGTAGTTTTCAAAAATATTTTCATTTTTGATGAGACGCCGAATGAAAGCAGTTTAATCGCCGGCAACCGAAAACCCGCGATTTCCCGTAAATCCCGTCGGATAGTCGAATGTATACAAAGAAAGTAAGCAGGGAGTAAACTCATTTCCCGAACGATTTTTAAAATTATTTTTTCACCACTAAAACCCATGAGACTTGTAGTTTTCAAAAAGTATTTCATTTTTGATGAGACGCCGAATGAAAGCAGTTTAATCGCCGGCAACCGAAAACCCGCGATTTCCCGTAAATCCCGTATAGTCGAATGTATACAAAGAAAGTAAGCAGGGAGTAAACTCATTTCCCGAACGATTTTTAAAATTATTTTTTCACCACTAAAACCCATGAGACTTGTAGTTTTCTATTTTCATTTTTGATGAGACGCCGAATGAAAGCAGTTTAATCGCCGGCAACCGAAAACCCGCGATTTCCCGTAAATCCCGGTCGGCCCGTATAGTCGAATGTATACAAAGAAAGTAAGCAGGGAGTAAACTCATTTCCCGAACGATTTTTTTTTTTTTCACCACTAAAACCCATGAGACTTGTAGTTTTCAAAAATATTTTCATTTTTGATGAGACGCCGAATGAAACAGTTTAATCGCCCGAAAACCGCGATTTCCCGTAAATCCCGTATAGTCGAATGTATACAAAAAAAGTAAGCAGGGAGTAAACTCATTTCCCGAACGATTTTTAAAATTATTTTTTCACCACTAAAACCCATGAGACTTGTAGTTTTCAAAAATATTTTCATTTTTGATGAGACGCCGAATGAAAGCAGTTTAATCGCCGGCAACCGAAAACCGCGATTTCCCGTAAATCTCGGCCCGTATAGTCGAATGTATACAAAGAAAGTAAGCAGGGAGTAAACTCATTTCCCGAACGATTTTTAAAATTATTTTTTCACCACTAAAACCCATGAGACTTGTAGTTTTCAAAAATATTTTCATTTTTGATGAGACGCCGAATGAAAGCAGTTTAATCGCCGGCAACCGAAAACCCGCGATTTCCCGTAAATCCCGGTCGGCCCGTATAGTCGAATGTATACAAAGAAAGTAAGCAGGGAGTAAACTCATTTCCCGAACGATTTTTAAAATTATTTTTTCACCACTAAAACCCATGAGACTTGTAGTTTTCAAAATATTTTCATTTTTGATGAGACGCCGAATGAAACAGTTTAATCGCCGGCAACCGAAAACCCGCGATTTCCCGTAAATCCGGCTCGGCCCGTATAGTCGAATGTATACAAAGAAAGTACAGGGAGTAAACTCATTTCCCGAACGATTTTTAAAATTATTTTTTCACCACTAAAACCCATGAGACTTGTAGTTTTCAAAAAATTTTTCATTTTTGATGAGACGCCGAATGAAAGCAGTTTAATCGCCGGCAACCGAAAACCCGCGATTTCCCGTAAATCCGGCTCGGCCCGTATAGTCGAATGTATACAAAGAAAGTAAGCAGGGAGTAAACTCATTTCCCGAACGATTTTTTTTTTTTTCACCACTAAAACCCATGACACTTGTAGTTTTCAAAAATATTTTCATTTTTGATGAGACGCCGAATGAAAGCAGTTTAATCGCCGGCAACCGAAAACCCGCGATTTCCCGTAAATCCCGTATAGTCGAATGTATACAAAGAAAGTAAGCAGGGTAAACTCATTTCCCGAACGATTTTTAAAATTATTTTTTCACCACTAAAACCCATGAGACTTGTAGTTTTCAAAAATATTTTCATTTTTGATGAGACGCCGAATGAAACAGTTTAATCGCCGGCAACCGAAAACCCGCGATTTCCCGTAAATCCCGTATAGTCGAATGTATACAAAGAAAGTAAGCAGGGAGTAAACTCATTTCCCGAACGATTTTTAAAATTATTTTTTCACCACTAAAACCCATGAGACTTGTAGTTTTCAAAAATATTTTCATTTTTGATGAGACGCCGAATGAAAGCAGTTTAATCGCCGGCAACCGAAAACCCGCGATTTCCCGTAAATCCTCGGCCGTATAGTCGAATGTATACAAAGAAAGTAAGCAGGGAGTAAACTCATTTCCCGAACGATTTTTAAAA
This sequence comes from Hydractinia echinata, assembly GCA_030067915.1. Taxonomy (NCBI): domain Eukaryota; kingdom Metazoa; phylum Cnidaria; class Hydrozoa; order Anthoathecata; family Hydractiniidae; genus Hydractinia; species Hydractinia echinata. The sequence goes on from JASGCC010002481.1 coordinate 4,379, forward strand.
ATTATTTTTTCACCACTAAAACCCATGAGACTTGTAGTTTTCAAAAATATTTTCATTTTTGATGAGACGCCGAATGAAAGCAGTTTAATCGCCGGCAACCGAAAACCCGCGATTTCCGTAAATCCCGTATAGTCGAATGTATACAAAGAAAGTAAGCAGGGAGTAAACTCATTTCCCGAACGATTTTTAAAATTATTTTTTCACCACTAAAACCCATGAGACTTGTAGTTTTCAAAAATATTTTCATTTTTGATGAGACGCCGAATGAAAGCAGTTTAATCGCCGGCAACCGAAAACCCGCGATTTCCCGTAAATCCCGTATAGTCGAATGTATACAAAGAAAGTAAGCAGGGAGTAAACTCATTTCCCGAACGATTTTTAAAATTATTTTTTCACCACTAAAACCCATGAGACTTGTAGTTTTCAAAAATATTTTCATTTTTGATGAGACGCCGAATGAAAGCAGTTTAATCGCCGGCAACCGAAAACCCGCGATTTCCCGTAAATCCGGCTCGGCCCGTATAGTCGAATGTATACAAAGAAAGTAAGCAGGGAGTAAACTCATTTCCCGAACGATTTTTAAAATTATTTTTTCACCACTAAAACCCATGAGACTTGTAGTTTTCAAAAATATTTTCATTTTTGATGAGACGCCGAATGAAAGCAGTTTAATCGCCGGCAACCGAAAACCCGCGATTTCCCGTAAATCCCGGTCGGCCGTATAGTCGAATGTATACAAAGAAAGTAAGCAGGGAGTAAACTCATTTCCCGAACGATTTTTAAAATTATTTTTTCACCACTAAAACCCATGAGACTTGTAGTTTTCAAAAATATTTTCATTTTTGATGAGACGCCGAATGAAAGCAGTTTAATCGCCGGCAACCGAAAACCCGCGATTTCCCGTAAATCCCGGATCCCGTATAGTCGAATGTATACAAAGAAAGTACAGGGAGTAAACTCATTTCCCGAACGATTTTTAAAATTATTTTTTCACCACTAAAACCCATGAGACTTGTAGTTTTCAAAAAATTTTTCATTTTTGATGAGACGCCGAATGAAAGCAGTTTAATCGCCGGCAACCGAAAACCCGCGATTTCCCGTAAATCCCGGATCGGCCGTATAGTCGAATGTATACAAAGAAAGTAAGCAGGGAGTAAACTCATTTCCCGAACGATTTTTAAAATTATTTTTTCACCACTAAAACCCATGAGACTTGTAGTTTTCAAAAATATTTTCATTTTTGATGAGACGCCGAATGAAAGCAGTTTAATCGCCGGCAACCGAAAACCCGCGATTTCCCGTAAATCCCCGTATAGTCGAATGTATACAAAGAAAGTAAGCAGGGAGTAAACTCATTTCCCGAACGATTTTTAAAATTATTTTTTCACCACTAAAACCCATGAGACTTGTAGTTTTCAAAAATATTTTCATTTTTGATGAGACGCCGAATGAAAGCAGTTTAATCGCCGGCAACCGAAAACCCGCGATTTCCCGTAAATCCCGTATAGTCGAATGTATACAAAGAAAGGCAAGTAAACTCATTTCCCGAACGATTTTTAAAAATTATTTTTTCACCACTAAAACCCATGAGACTTGTAGTTTTCAAAAATATTTTCATTTTTGATGAGACGCCGAATGAAAGCAGTTTAATCGCCGGCAACCGAAAACCCGCGATTTCCCGTAAATCCCGTATAGTCGAATGTATACAAAGAAAGTAAGCAGGGAGTAAACTCATTTCCCGAACGATTTTTAAAATTATTTTTTCACCACTAAAACCCATGAGACTTGTAGTTTTCAAAAATATTTTCATTTTATGAGACGCCGAATGAAAGCAGTTTAATCGCCGGCAACCGAAAACCCGCGATTTCCCGTAAATCCCGTATAGTCGAATGTATACAAAGAAAGTAAGCAGGGAGTAAACTCATTTCCCGAACGATTTTTAAAATTATTTTTTCACCACTAAAACCCATGAGACTTGTAGTTTTCAAAAATATTTTCATTTTTGATGAGACGCCGAATGAAAGCAGTTTAATCGCCGGCAACCGAAAACCCGCGATTTCCCGTAAATCCCGTCGGCCGTATAGTCGAATGTATACAAAGAAAGTAAGCAGGGAGTAAACTCATTTCCCGAACGATTTTTAAAATTATTTTTTCACCACTAAAACCCATGAGACTTGTAGTTTTCAAAAAATTTTCATTTTTGATGAGACGCCGAATGAAAGCAGTTTAATCGCCGGCAACCGAAAACCCGCGATTTCCCGTAAATCCCGCTCGGCCGTATAGTGAATGTATACAAAGAAAGTAAGCAGGGAGTAAACTCATTTCCCGAACGATTTTTAAAATTATTTTTTCACCACTAAAACCCATGAGACTTGTAGTTTTCAAAAAATTTTTCATTTTTGATGAGACGCCGAATGAAAGCAGTTTAATCGCCGGCAACCGAAAACCCGCGATTTCCCGTAAATCCCGTCCCGTATAGTCGAATGTATACAAAGAAAGTACAGGGAGTAAACTCATTTCCCGAACGATTTTTAAAATTATTTTTTCACCACTAAAACCCATGAGACTTGTAGTTTTCAAAAATATTTTCATTTTTGATGAGACGCCGAATGAAAGCAGTTTAATCGCCGGCAACCGAAAACCCGCGATTTCCCGTAAATCCCGTATAGTCGAATGTATACAAAGAAAGTAAGCAGGGAGTAAACTCATTTCCCGAACGATTTTTAAAATTATTTTTTCACCACTAAAACCCATGAGACTTGTAGTTTTCAAAAATATTTTCATTTTTGATGAGACGCCGAATGAAACAGTTTAATCGCCGGCAACCGAAAACCCGCGATTTCCCGTAAATCCCGTATAGTCGAATGTATACAAAGAAAGTAAGCAGGGAGTAAACTCATTTCCCGAACGATTTTTAAAATTATTTTTTCACCACTAAAACCCATGAGACTTGTAGTTTTCAAAAAATTTTTCATTTTTGATGAGACGCCGAATGAAACAGTTTAATCGCCCAACCGAAAACCCGCGATTTCCCGTAAATCCCGCTCGGCCCGTATAGTCGAATGTATACAAAGAAAGTAAGCAGGGAGTAAACTCATTTCCCGAACGATTTTTAAAATTATTTTTTCACCACTAAAACCCATGAGACTTGTAGTTTTCAAAAATATTTCATTTTTGATGAGACGCCGAATGAAAGCAGTTTAATCGCCGGCAACCGAAAACCCGCGATTTCCCGTAAATCCCGGCTCGGCCCGTATAGTCGAATGTATACAAAGAAAGTAAGCAGGGAGTAAACTCATTTCCCGAACGATTTTTAAAATTATTTTTTCACCACTAAAACCCATGAGACTTGTAGTTTTCAAAAATATTTTCATTTTTGATGAGACGCCGAATGAAAGCAGTTTAATCGCCGGCAACCGAAAACCCGCGATTTCCCGTAAATCCCGTCGGCCGTATAGTCGAATGTATACAAAGAAAGTAAGCAGGGAGTAAACTCATTTCCCGAACGATTTTTAAAATTATTTTTTCACCACTAAAACCCATGAGACTTGTAGTTTTCAAAAATATTTTCATTTTTGATGAGACGCCGAATGAAAGCAGTTTAATCGCCGGCAACCGAAAACCCGCGATTTCCCGTAAATCCCTCGGCCCGTATAGTCGAATGTATACAAAGAAAGTACAGGGAGTAAACTCATTTCCCGAACGATTTTTAAAATTATTTTTTCACCACTAAAACCCATGAGACTTGTAGTTTTCAAAAATATTTTCATTTTTGATGAGACGCCGAATGAAAGCAGTTTAATCGCCGGCAACCGAAAACCCGCGATTTCCCGTAAATCCCGGCTCGGCCCGTATAGTCGAATGTATACAAAGAAAGTAAGCAGGGAGTAAACTCATTTCCCGAACGATTTTTAAAATTATTTTTTCACCACTAAAACCCATGAGACTTGTAGTTTTCAAAAATTTTTCATTTTTGATGAGACGCCGAATGAAAGCAGTTTAATCGCCGGCAACCGAAAACCCGCGATTTCCCGTAAATCCCGTCGTATAGTCGAATGTATACAAAGAAAGTAAGCAGGGAGTAAACTCATTTCCCGAACGATTTTTAAAATTATTTTTTCACCACTAAAACCCATGAGACTTGTAGTTTTCAAAAATATTTTCATTTTTGATGAGACGCCGAATGAAAGCAGTTTAATCGCCGGCAACCGAAAACCCGCGATTTCCCGTAAATCCCGTATAGTCGAATGTATACAAAGAAAGTAAGCAGGGAGTAAACTCATTTCCCGAACGATTTTTAAAATTATTTTTTCACCACTAAAACCCATGAGACTTGTAGTTTTCAAAAATTTTTCATTTTTGATGAGACGCCGAATGAAAGCAGTTTAATCGCCGGCAACCGAAAACCCGCGATTTCCCGTAAATCCCGTATAGTCGAATGTATACAAAGAAAGTAAGCAGGGAGTAAACTCATTTCCCGAACGATTTTAAAATTATTTTTTCACCACTAAAACCCATGAGACTTGTAGTTTTCAAAAATATTTTCATTTTTGATGAGACGCCGAATGAAAGCAGTTTAATCGCCGGCAACCGAAAACCCGCGATTTCCCGTAAATCCCGTCGGCCCGTATAGTCGAATGTATACAAAGAAAGTAAGCAGGGAGTAAACTCATTTCCCGAACGATTTTTAAAATTATTTTTTCACCACTAAAACCCATGAGACTTGTAGTTTTCAAAAATTTTTCATTTTTGATGAGACGCCGAATGAAAGCAGTTTAATCGCCGGCAACCGAAAACCCGCGATTTCCCGTAAATCCGGCTCGGCCCGTATAGTCGAATGTATACAAAGAAAGTAAGCAGGGAGTAAACTCATTTCCCGAACGATTTTTAAAATTATTTTTTCACCACTAAAACCCATGAGACTTGTAGTTTTCAAAAATATTTTCATTTTTGATGAGACGCCGAATGAAAGCAGTTTAATCGCCGGCAACCGAAAACCCGCGATTTCCCGTAAATCCCGTCGGCCGTATAGTCGAATGTATACAAAGAAAGTAAGCAGGGAGTAAACTCATTTCCCGAACGATTTTTAAAATTATTTTTTCACCACTAAAACCCATGAGACTTGTAGTTTTCAAAAATATTTTCATTTTTGATGAGACGCCGAATGAAAGCAGTTTAATCGCCGGCAACCGAAAACCCGCGATTTCCCGTAAATCCCGTCGGTATAGTCGAATGTATACAAAGAAAGTAAGCAGGGAGTAAACTCATTTCCCGAACGATTTTTAAAATTATTTTTTCACCACTAAAACCCATGAGACTTGTAGTTTTCAAAAATATTTTCATTTTTGATGAGACGCCGAATGAAAGCAGTTTAATCGCCGGCAACCGAAAACCCGCGATTTCCCGTAAATCCCGTATAGTCGAATGTATACAAAGAAAGTAAGCAGGGAGTAAACTCATTTCCCGAACGATTTTTAAAAATTATTTTTTCACCACTAAAACCCATGAGACTTGTAGTTTTCAAAAATATTTTCATTTTTGATGAGACGCCGAATGAAAGCAGTTTAATCGCCGGCAACCGAAAACCCGCGATTTCCCGTAAATCCCGTATAGTCGAATGTATACAAAGAAAGTAAGCAGGGAGTAAACTCATTTCCCGAACGATTTTTAAAATTATTTTTTCACCACTAAAACCCAACAGACTTGTAGTTTTCAAAAAATTTTTCATTTTTGATGAGACGCCGAATGAAAGCAGTTTAATCGCCGGCAACCGAAAACCCGCGATTTCCCGTAAATCCCGTATAGTGAATGTATACAAAGAAAGTAAGCAGGGAGTAAACTCATTTCCCGAACGATTTTTAAAATTATTTTTTCACCACTAAAACCCATGAGACTTGTAGTTTTCAAAAATTTTCATTTTTGATGAGACGCCGAATGAAAGCAGTTTAATCGCCGGCAACCGAAAACCCGCGATTTCCCGTAAATCCCGGGCTCGGCCCGTATAGTGAATGTATACAAAGAAAGTAAGCAGGGAGTAAACTCATTTCCCGAACGATTTTTAAAATTATTTTTTCACCACTAAAACCCATGAGACTTGTAGTTTTCAAAAATATTTTCATTTTTGATGAGACGCCGAATGAAAGCAGTTTAATCGCCGGCAACCGAAAACCCGCGATTTCCCGTAAATCCCGTCGGCCCGTATAGTCGAATGTATACAAAGAAAGTAAGCAGGGAGTAAACTCATTTCCCGAACGATTTTTAAAATTATTTTTTCACCACTAAAACCCATGAGACTTGTAGTTTTCAAAAATATTTTCATTTTTGATGAGACGCCGAATGAAAGCAGTTTAATCGCCGGCAACCGAAAACCCGCGATTTCCCGTAAATCCCGCTCGGCCCGTATAGTGTGTATACAAAGAAAGTAAGCAGGGAGTAAACTCATTTCCCGAACGATTTTTAAAATTATTTTTTCACCACTAAAACCCATGAGACTTGTAGTTTTCAAAAATATTTTCATTTTTGATGAGACGCCGAATGAAAGCAGTTTAATCGCCGGCCCGAAAACCCGCGATTTCCCGTAAATCCCGGTATAGTCGAATGTATACAAAGAAAGTAAGCAGGGAGTAAACTCATTTCCCGAACGATTTTTAAAATTATTTTTTCACCACTAAAACCCATGAGACTTGTAGTTTTCAAAAAATTTTCATTTTTGATGAGACGCCGAATGAAGCAGTTTAATCGCCGGCAACCGAAAACCCGCGATTTCCCGTAAATCCCGGCTGGCCCGTATAGTGAATGTATACAAAGAAAGTAAGCAGGGAGTAAACTCATTTCCCGAACGATTTTTAAAATTATTTTTTCACACTAAAACCCATGAGACTTGTAGTTTTCAAAAATATTTTCATTTTTGATGAGACGCCGAATGAAACAGTTTAATCCCGGCAACACGAAAACCCGCGATTTCCGTAAATCCCGGGCTCGGCCCGTATAGTCGAATGTATACAAAGAAAGTACCCAGGGAGTAAACTCATTTCCCGAAAGATTTTTAAAAATTATTTTTTCATCACCACTAAAACCCATGAGACTTGTAGTTTTCAAAAATATTTTCATTTTTGATGAACGCCGAAAGAAAGCAGTTTAATCGCCGGCAACCGAAAAACCCGCGATTTCTCCCGTAAATCCCGTATAGTCGAATGTATACAAAGAAAGTAAGCAGGGAGTAAACTCATTTCCGCGAACGATTTTTAAAATTATTTTTTCACCACTAAAACCCATGAGACTTGTAGTTTTCAAAAATATTTTCATTTTTGATGAGACGCCGAATGAAAGCAGTTTAATCGCCGGCAACCGAAAACCCGCGATTTCCCGTAAATCCCGTATAGTCGAATGTATACAAAGAAAGTAAGCAGGGAGTAAACTCATTTCCCGAACGATTTTTAAAATTATTTTTTCACCACTAAAACCCATGAGACTTGTAGTTTTCAAAAATATTTTCATTTTTGATGAGACGCCGAATGAAAGCAGTTTAATCGCCGGCAACCGAAAACCCGCGATTTCCCGTAAATCCCGGCTCGGCCCGTATAGTCGAATGTATACAAAGAAAGTACAGGGAGTAAACTCATTTCCCGAACGATTTTTAAAATTATTTTTTCACCACTAAAACCCATGAGACTTGTAGTTTTCAAAAAATTTTCATTTTTGATGAGACGCCGAATGAAAGCAGTTTAATCGCCGGCAACCGAAAACCCGCGATTTCCCGTAAATCCCGGCTCGGCCCGTATAGTCGAATGTATACAAAGAAAGTACAGGGAGTAAACTCATTTCCCGAACGATTTTTAAAATTATTTTTTCACCACTAAAACCCATGAGACTTGTAGTTTTCAAAAATATTTTCATTTTTGATGAGACGCCGAATGAAAGCAGTTTAATCGCCGGCAACCGAAAACCCGCGATTTCCCGTAAATCCCGTATAGTCGAATGTATACAAAGAAAGTAAGCAGGGAGTAAACTCATTTCCCGAACGATTTTTAAAATTATTTTTTCACCACTAAAACCCATGAGACTTGTAGTTTTCAAAAATATTTTCATTTTTGATGAGACGCCGAATGAAAGCAGTTTAATCGCCGGCAACCGAAAACCCGCGATTTCCCGTAAATCCCGTCGGCCCGTATAGTCGAATGTATACAAAGAAAAGTACAGGGAGTAAACTCATTTCCCGAACGATTTTTAAAATTATTTTTTCACCACTAAAACCCATGAGACTTGTAGTTTTCAAAAATATTTTCATTTTTGATGAGACGCCGAATGAAAGCAGTTTAATCGCCGGCAACCGAAAACCCGCGATTTCCCGTAAATCCCGGCTCGGCCCGTATAGTCGAATGTATACAAAGAAAGTAAGCAGGGAGTAAACTCATTTCCCGAACGATTTTTAAAATTATTTTTTCACCACTAAAACCCATGAGACTTGTAGTTTTCAAAAAATTTTTCATTTTTGATGAGACGCCGAATGAAAGCAGTTTAATCGCCGGCAACCGAAAACCCGCGATTTCCCGTAAATCCGGCTCGGCCCGTATAGTCGAATGTATACAAAGAAAGTAAGCAGGGAGTAAACTCATTTCCCGAACGATTTTTAAAATTATTTTTTCACCACTAAAACCCATGAGACTTGTAGTTTTCAAAAATATTTTCATTTTTGATGAGACGCCGAATGAAAGCAGTTTAATCGCCGGCAACCGAAAACCCGCGATTTCCCGTAAATCCCGGCTCGGCCCGTATAGTCGAATGTATACAAAGAAAGTAAGCAGGGAGTAAACTCATTTCCCGAACGATTTTTAAAATTATTTTTTCACCACTAAAACCCATGAGACTTGTAGTTTTCAAAAATATTTTCATTTTTGATGAGACGCCGAATGAAAGCAGTTTAATCGCCGGCAACCGAAAACCCGCGATTTCCCGTAAATCCCGTATAGTCGAATGTATACAAAGAAAGTAAGCAGGGAGTAAACTCATTTCCCGAACGATTTTTAAAATTATTTTTTCACCACTAAAACCCATGAGACTTGTAGTTTTCAAAAATATTTTCATTTTTGATGAGACGCCGAATGAAAGCAGTTTAATCGCCGGCAACCGAAAACCCGCGATTTCCCGTAAATCCCTCGGCCGTATAGTCGAATGTATACAAAGAAAGTACAGGGAGTAAACTCATTTCCCGAACGATTTTTAAAAATTTTTTCACCACTAAAACCCATGAGACTTGTAGTTTTCAAAAATATTTTCATTTTTGATGAGACGCCGAATGAAAGCAGTTTAATCGCCGGCAACCGAAAACCCGCGATTTCCCGTAAATCCCGGCTCGGCCCGTATAGTCGAATGTATACAAAGAAAGTACAGGGAGTAAACTCATTTCCCGAACGATTTTTAAAATTATTTTTTCACCACTAAAACCCATGAGACTTGTAGTTTTCAAAAATATTTTCATTTTTGATGAGACGCCGAATGAAAGCAGTTTAATCGCCGGCAACCGAAAACCCGCGATTTCCCGTAAATCCCGTATAGTCGAATGTATACAAAGAAAGTAAGCAGGAGTAAACTCATTTCCCGAACGATTTTTAAAATTATTTTTTCACCACTAAAACCCATGAGACTTGTAGTTTTCAAAAATATTTTCATTTTTGATGAGACGCCGAATGAAAGCAGTTTAATCGCCGGCAACCGAAAACCCGCGATTTCCCGTAAATCCCGCTCGGCCCGTATAGTCGAATGTATACAAAGAAAGTACAGGGAGTAAACTCATTTCCCGAACGATTTTTAAAATTATTTTTTCACCACTAAAACCCATGAGACTTGTAGTTTTCAAAAATATTTTCATTTTTGATGAGACGCCGAATGAAAGCAGTTTAATCGCCGGCAACCGAAAACCCGCGATTTCCCGTAAATCCCGGCTCGGCCCGTATAGTCGAATGTATACAAAGAAAGTACAGGGAGTAAACTCATTTCCCGAACGATTTTTAAAATTATTTTTTCACCACTAAAACCCATGAGACTTGTAGTTTTCAAAAATATTTTCATTTTTGATGAGACGCCGAATGAAAGCAGTTTAATCGCCGGCAACCGAAAACCCGCGATTTCCCGTAAATCCCGTATAGTCGAATGTATACAAAGAAAGTAAGCAGGGTAAACTCATTTCCCGAACGATTTTTAAAATTATTTTTTCACCACTAAAACCCATGAGACTTGTAGTTTTCAAAAATATTTTCATTTTTGATGAGACGCCGAATGAAAGCAGTTTAATCGCCGGCAACCGAAAACCCGCGATTTCCCGTAAATCCCGGCTCGGCCGTATAGTCGAATGTATACAAAGAAAGTACAGGGAGTAAACTCATTTCCCGAACGATTTTTAAAATTATTTTTTCACCACTAAAACCCATGAGACTTGTAGTTTTCAAAAATATTTTCATTTTTGATGAGACGCCGAATGAAAGCAGTTTAATCGCCGGCAACCGAAAACCCGCGATTTCCCGTAAATCCCGTCGGCCCGTATAGTCGAATGTATACAAAGAAAGTACAGGGAGTAAACTCATTTCCCGAACGATTTTTAAAATTATTTTTTCACCACTAAAACCCATGAGACTTGTAGTTTTCAAAAATATTTTCATTTTTGATGAGACGCCGAATGAAAGCAGTTTAATCGCCGGCAACCGAAAACCCGCGATTTCCCGTAAATCCCGTATAGTCGAATGTATACAAAGAAAGTAAGCAGGAGTAAACTCATTTCCCGAACGATTTTTAAAATTATTTTTTCACCACTAAAACCCATGAGACTTGTAGTTTTCAAAAATATTTTCATTTTTGATGAGACGCCGAATGAAAGCAGTTTAATCGCCGGCAACCGAAAACCCGCGATTTCCCGTAAATCCCGGCTCGGCCGTATAGTCGAATGTATACAAAGAAAGTAAGCAGGGAGTAAACTCATTTCCCGAACGATTTTTAAAATTATTTTTTCACCACTAAAACCCATGAGACTTGTAGTTTTCAAAAATATTTTCATTTTTGATGAGACGCCGAATGAAAGCAGTTTAATCGCCGGCAACCGAAAACCCGCGATTTCCCGTAAATCCCGTATAGTCGAATGTATACAAAGAAAGTAAGCAGGGAGTAAACTCATTTCCCGAACGATTTTTAAAATTATTTTTTCACCACTAAAACCCATGAGACTTGTAGTTTTCAAAAATATTTTCATTTTTGATGAGACGCCGAATGAAAGCAGTTTAATCGCCGGCAACCGAAAACCCGCGATTTCCCGTAAATCCCGGGCTCGGCCGTATAGTCGAATGTATACAAAGAAAGTACAGGGAGTAAACTCATTTCCCGAACGATTTTTAAAATTATTTTTTCACCACTAAAACCCATGAGACTTGTAGTTTTCAAAAATATTTTCATTTTTGATGAGACGCCGAATGAAAGCAGTTTAATCGCCGGCAACCGAAAACCCGCGATTTCCCGTAAATCCCGGCTCGGCCCGTATAGTCGAATGTATACAAAGAAAGTAAGGGAGTAAACTCATTTCCCGAACGATTTTTAAAATTATTTTTTCACCACTAAAACCCATGAGACTTGTAGTTTTCAAAAAATTTTCATTTTTGATGAGACGCCGAATGAAAGCAGTTTAATCGCCGGCAACCGAAAACCCGCGATTTCCCGTAAATCCCGTATAGTCGAATGTATACAAAGAAAGTAAGCAGGGAGTAAACTCATTTCCCGAACGATTTTTAAAATTATTTTTTCACCACTAAAACCCATGAGACTTGTAGTTTTCAAAAATATTTTCATTTTTGATGAGACGCCGAATGAAAGCAGTTTAATCGCCGGCAACCGAAAACCCGCGATTTCCCGTAAATCCCGTCGGCCGTATAGTCGAATGTATACAAAGAAAGTACAGGGAGTAAACTCATTTCCCGAACGATTTTTAAAATTATTTTTTCACCACTAAAACCCATGAGACTTGTAGTTTTCAAAAATATTTTCATTTTTGATGAGACGCCGAATGAAAGCAGTTTAATCGCCGGCAACCGAAAACCCGCGATTTCCCGTAAATCCCTCGGCCTATAGTCGAATGTATACAAAGAAAGTAAGCAGGGAGTAAACTCATTTCCCGAACGATTTTTAAAATTATTTTTTCACCACTAAAACCCATGAGACTTGTAGTTTTCAAAAATATTTTCATTTTTGATGAGACGCCGAATGAAAGCAGTTTAATCGCCGGCAACCGAAAACCCGCGATTTCCCGTAAATCCCGGTCGGCCCGTATAGTCGAATGTATACAAAGAAAGTAAGCAGGGAGTAAACTCATTTCCCGAACGATTTTTAAAATTATTTTTTCACCACTAAAACCCATGAGACTTGTAGTTTTCAAAAATATTTTCATTTTTGATGAGACGCCGAATGAAAGCAGTTTAATCGCCGGCAACCGAAAACCCGCGATTTCCCGTAAATCCCGTATAGTCGAATGTATACAAAGAAAGTACAGGGAGTAAACTCATTTCCCGAACGATTTTTAAAATTATTTTTTCACCACTAAAACCCATGAGACTTGTAGTTTTCAAAAATATTTTCATTTTTGATGAGACGCCGAATGAAAGCAGTTTAATCGCCGGCAACCGAAAACCCGCGATTTCCCGTAAATCCCGTATAGTCGAATGTATACAAAGAAAGTAAGCAGGAGTAAACTCATTTCCCGAACGATTTTTAAAATTATTTTTTCACCACTAAAACCCATGAGACTTGTAGTTTTCAAAAATATTTTCATTTTTGATGAGACGCCGAATGAAAGCAGTTTAATCGCCGGCAACCGAAAACCCGCGATTTCCCGTAAATCCCGCTCGGCCGTATAGTCGAATGTATACAAAGAAAGCAGGGAGTAAACTCATTTCCCGAACGATTTTTAAAATTATTTTTTCACCACTAAAACCCATGAGACTTGTAGTTTTCAAAAATATTTTCATTTTTGATGAGACGCCGAATGAAAGCAGTTTAATCGCCGGCAACCGAAAACCCGCGATTTCCCGTAAATCCCGTATAGTCGAATGTATACAAAGAAAGTAAGCAGGGAGTAAACTCATTTCCCGAACGATTTTTAAAATTATTTTTTCACCACTAAAACCCATGAGACTTGTAGTTTTCAAAAATATTTTCATTTTTGATGAGACGCCGAATGAAAGCAGTTTAATCGCCGGCAACCGAAAACCCGCGATTTCCCGTAAATCCGGCTCGGCCCGTATAGTCGAATGTATACAAAGAAAGTAAGCAGGGAGTAAACTCATTTCCCGAACGATTTTTAAAATTATTTTTTCACCACTAAAACCCATGAGACTTGTAGTTTTCAAAAATATTTTCATTTTTGATGAGACGCCGAATGAAAGCAGTTTAATCGCCGGCAACCGAAAACCCGCGATTTCCCGTAAATCCCGTATAGTCGAATGTATACAAAGAAAGTAAGCAGGGAGTAAACTCATTTCCCGAACGATTTTTAAAATTATTTTTTCACCACTAAAACCCATGAGACTTGTAGTTTTCAAAAATATTTTCATTTTTGATGAGACGCCGAATGAAAGCAGTTTAATCGCCGGCAACCGAAAACCCGCGATTTCCCGTAAATCCCGTATAGTCGAATGTATACAAAGAAAGTACAGGGAGTAAACTCATTTCCCGAACGATTTTTAAAATTATTTTTTCACCACTAAAACCCATGAGACTTGTAGTTTTCAAAAATATTTTCATTTTTGATGAGACGCCGAATGAAAGCAGTTTAATCGCCGGCAACCGAAAACCCGCGATTTCCCGTAAATCCCGTATAGTCGAATGTATACAAAGAAAGTAAGCAGGAGTAAACTCATTTCCCGAACGATTTTTAAAATTATTTTTTCACCACTAAAACCCATGAGACTTGTAGTTTTCAAAAATATTTTCATTTTTGATGAGACGCCGAATGAAAGCAGTTTAATCGCCGGCAACCGAAAACCCGCGATTTCCCGTAAATCCCGGCTCGGCCCGTATAGTCGAATGTATACAAAGAAAGTACAGGGAGTAAACTCATTTCCCGAACGATTTTTAAAATTATTTTTTCACCACTAAAACCCATGAGACTTGTAGTTTTCAAAAAATTTTCATTTTTGATGAGACGCCGAATGAAAGCAGTTTAATCGCCGGCAACCGAAAACCCGCGATTTCCCGTAAATCCCGGCTCGGCCCGTATAGTCGAATGTATACAAAGAAAGTAAGCAGGGAGTAAACTCATTTCCCGAACGATTTTTAAAATTATTTTTTCACCACTAAAACCCATGAGACTTGTAGTTTTCAAAAATATTTTCATTTTTGATGAGACGCCGAATGAAAGCAGTTTAATCGCCGGCAACCGAAAACCCGCGATTTCCCGTAAATCCCGTATAGTCGAATGTATACAAAGAAAGTACAGGGAGTAAACTCATTTCCCGAACGATTTTTAAAATTATTTTTTCACCACTAAAACCCATGAGACTTGTAGTTTTCAAAAATATTTTCATTTTTGATGAGACGCCGAATGAAAGCAGTTTAATCGCCGGCAACCGAAAACCCGCGATTTCCCGTAAATCCCGGCTCGGCCCGTATAGTCGAATGTATACAAAGAAAGTAAGCAGGGAGTAAACTCATTTCCCGAACGATTTTTAAAATTATTTTTTCACCACTAAAACCCATGAGACTTGTAGTTTTCAAAAATATTTTCATTTTTGATGAGACGCCGAATGAAAGCAGTTTAATCGCCGGCAACCGAAAACCCGCGATTTCCCGTAAATCCCGTCGGCCGTATAGTCGAATGTATACAAAGAAAGTACAGGGAGTAAACTCATTTCCCGAACGATTTTTAAAATTATTTTTTCACCACTAAAACCCATGAGACTTGTAGTTTTCAAAAATATTTTCATTTTTGATGAGACGCCGAATGAAAGCAGTTTAATCGCCGGCAACCGAAAACCCGCGATTTCCCGTAAATCCCGTATAGTCGAATGTATACAAAGAAAGTAAGCAGGGAGTAAACTCATTTCCCGAACGATTTTTAAAATTATTTTTTCACCACTAAAACCCATGAGACTTGTAGTTTTCAAAAATATTTTCA
Source organism: Hydractinia echinata (assembly GCA_030067915.1). NCBI lineage: Eukaryota > Metazoa > Cnidaria > Hydrozoa > Anthoathecata > Hydractiniidae > Hydractinia > Hydractinia echinata. The sequence goes on from JASGCC010002481.1 coordinate 19,527, forward strand.
TTTTTGATGAGACGCCGAATGAAAGCAGTTTAATCGCCGGCAACCGAAAACCCGCGATTTCCCGTAAATCCCGTATAGTCGAATGTATACAAAGAAAGTAAGCAGGGAGTAAACTCATTTCCCGAACGATTTTTAAAATTATTTTTTCACCACTAAAACCCATGAGACTTGTAGTTTTCAAAAATATTTTCATTTTTGATGAGACGCCGAATGAAAGCAGTTTAATCGCCGGCAACCGAAAACCCGCGATTTCCCGTAAATCCCGTATAGTCGAATGTATACAAAGAAAGTAAGCAGGGAGTAAACTCATTTCCCGAACGATTTTTAAAATTATTTTTTCACCACTAAAACCCATGAGACTTGTAGTTTTCAAAAATATTTTCATTTTTGATGAGACGCCGAATGAAAGCAGTTTAATCGCCGGCAACCGAAAACCCGCGATTTCCCGTAAATCCCGTATAGTCGAATGTATACAAAGAAAGTACAGGGAGTAAACTCATTTCCCGAACGATTTTTAAAATTATTTTTTCACCACTAAAACCCATGAGACTTGTAGTTTTCAAAAATATTTTCATTTTTGATGAGACGCCGAATGAAAGCAGTTTAATCGCCGGCAACCGAAAACCCGCGATTTCCCGTAAATCCCGTATAGTCGAATGTATACAAAGAAAGTAAGCAGGGAGTAAACTCATTTCCCGAACGATTTTTAAAATTATTTTTTCACCACTAAAACCCATGAGACTTGTAGTTTTCAAAAATATTTTCATTTTTGATGAGACGCCGAATGAAAGCAGTTTAATCGCCGGCAACCGAAAACCCGCGATTTCCCGTAAATCCCGTATAGTCGAATGTATACAAAGAAAGTACAGGGAGTAAACTCATTTCCCGAACGATTTTTAAAATTATTTTTTCACCACTAAAACCCATGAGACTTGTAGTTTTCAAAAAATTTTCATTTTTGATGAGACGCCGAATGAAAGCAGTTTAATCGCCGGCAACCGAAAACCCGCGATTTCCCGTAAATCCCGTATAGTCGAATGTATACAAAGAAAGTAAGCAGGGAGTAAACTCATTTCCCGAACGATTTTTAAAATTATTTTTTCACCACTAAAACCCATGAGACTTGTAGTTTTCAAAAAATTTTCATTTTTGATGAGACGCCGAATGAAAGCAGTTTAATCGCCGGCAACCGAAAACCCGCGATTTCCCGTAAATCCCGGCTCGGCCCGTATAGTCGAATGTATACAAAGAAAGTAAGCAGGGAGTAAACTCATTTCCCGAACGATTTTTAAAATTATTTTTTCACCACTAAAACCCATGAGACTTGTAGTTTTCAAAAATATTTTCATTTTTGATGAGACGCCGAATGAAAGCAGTTTAATCGCCGGCAACCGAAAACCCGCGATTTCCCGTAAATCCCGGCTCGGCCCGTATAGTCGAATGTATACAAAGAAAGTAAGCAGGGAGTAAACTCATTTCCCGAACGATTTTTAAAATTATTTTTTCACCACTAAAACCCATGAGACTTGTAGTTTTCAAAAATATTTTCATTTTTGATGAGACGCCGAATGAAAGCAGTTTAATCGCCGGCAACCGAAAACCCGCGATTTCCCGTAAATCCCGGCTCGGCCCGTATAGTCGAATGTATACAAAGAAAGTACAGGGAGTAAACTCATTTCCCGAACGATTTTTAAAATTATTTTTTCACCACTAAAACCCATGAGACTTGTAGTTTTCAAAAATTTTCATTTTTGATGAGACGCCGAATGAAAGCAGTTTAATCGCCGGCAACCGAAAACCCGCGATTTCCCGTAAATCCCGTATAGTCGAATGTATACAAAGAAAGTAAGCAGGGAGTAAACTCATTTCCCGAACGATTTTTAAAATTATTTTTTCACCACTAAAACCCATGAGACTTGTAGTTTTCAAAAATATTTTCATTTTTGATGAGACGCCGAATGAAAGCAGTTTAATCGCCGGCAACCGAAAACCCGCGATTTCCCGTAAATCCCGTATAGTCGAATGTATACAAAAAGTAAGCAGGGAGTAAACTCATTTCCCGAACGATTTTTAAAATTATTTTTTCACCACTAAAACCCATGAGACTTGTAGTTTTCAAAAATATTTTCATTTTTGATGAGACGCCGAATGAAAGCAGTTTAATCGCCGGCAACCGAAAACCCGCGATTTCCCGTAAATCCCGTATAGTCGAATGTATACAAAGAAAGTAAGCAGGGAGTAAACTCATTTCCCGAACGATTTTTAAAATTATTTTTTCACCACTAAAACCCATGAGACTTGTAGTTTTCAAAAATATTTTCATTTTTGATGAGACGCCGAATGAAAGCAGTTTAATCGCCGGCAACCGAAAACCCGCGATTTCCCGTAAATCCCGTATAGTCGAATGTATACAAAGAAAGTACAGGGAGTAAACTCATTTCCCGAACGATTTTTAAAATTATTTTTTCACCACTAAAACCCATGAGACTTGTAGTTTTCAAAAAATTTTTCATTTTTGATGAGACGCCGAATGAAAGCAGTTTAATCGCCGGCAACCGAAAACCCGCGATTTCCCGTAAATCCCGTATAGTCGAATGTATACAAAGAAAGTAAGCAGGGAGTAAACTCATTTCCCGAACGATTTTTAAAATTATTTTTTCACCACTAAAACCCATGAGACTTGTAGTTTTCAAAAATATTTTCATTTTTGATGAGACGCCGAATGAAAGCAGTTTAATCGCCGGCAACCGAAAACCCGCGATTTCCCGTAAATCCCGTATAGTCGAATGTATACAAAGAAAGTAAGCAGGGAGTAAACTCATTTCCCGAACGATTTTTAAAATTATTTTTTCACCACTAAAACCCATGAGACTTGTAGTTTTCAAAAATATTTTCATTTTTGATGAGACGCCGAATGAAAGCAGTTTAATCGCCGGCAACCGAAAACCCGCGATTTCCCGTAAATCCCGTATAGTCGAATGTATACAAAGAAAGTAAGCAGGGAGTAAACTCATTTCCCGAACGATTTTTAAAATTATTTTTTCACCACTAAAACCCATGAGACTTGTAGTTTTCAAAAATATTTTCATTTTTGATGAGACGCCGAATGAAAGCAGTTTAATCGCCGGCAACCGAAAACCCGCGATTTCCCGTAAATCCCGTATAGTCGAATGTATACAAAGAAAGTAAGCAGGGAGTAAACTCATTTCCCGAACGATTTTTAAAATTATTTTTTCACCACTAAAACCCATGAGACTTGTAGTTTTCAAAAATATTTTCATTTTTGATGAGACGCCGAATGAAAGCAGTTTAATCGCCGGCAACCGAAAACCCGCGATTTCCCGTAAATCCCGTATAGTCGAATGTATACAAAGAAAGTACAGGGAGTAAACTCATTTCCCGAACGATTTTTAAAATTATTTTTTCACCACTAAAACCCATGAGACTTGTAGTTTTCAAAAATATTTTCATTTTTGATGAGACGCCGAATGAAAGCAGTTTAATCGCCGGCAACCGAAAACCCGCGATTTCCCGTAAATCCCGTATAGTCGAATGTATACAAAGAAAGTAAGCAGGGAGTAAACTCATTTCCCGAACGATTTTTAAAATTATTTTTTCACCACTAAAACCCATGAGACTTGTAGTTTTCAAAAATATTTTCATTTTTGATGAGACGCCGAATGAAAGCAGTTTAATCGCCGGCAACCGAAAACCCGCGATTTCCCGTAAATCCCGTATAGTCGAATGTATACAAAGAAAGTAAGCAGGGAGTAAACTCATTTCCCGAACGATTTTTAAAATTATTTTTTCACCACTAAAACCCATGAGACTTGTAGTTTTCAAAAATATTTTCATTTTTGATGAGACGCCGAATGAAAGCAGTTTAATCGCCGGCAACCGAAAACCCGCGATTTCCCGTAAATCCCGGCTCGGCCCGTATAGTCGAATGTATACAAAGAAAGTACAGGGAGTAAACTCATTTCCCGAACGATTTTTAAAATTATTTTTTCACCACTAAAACCCATGAGACTTGTAGTTTTCAAAAATATTTTCATTTTTGATGAGACGCCGAATGAAAGCAGTTTAATCGCCGGCAACCGAAAACCCGCGATTTCCCGTAAATCCCGTATAGTCGAATGTATACAAAGAAAGTAAGCAGGGAGTAAACTCATTTCCCGAACGATTTTTAAAATTATTTTTTCACCACTAAAACCCATGAGACTTGTAGTTTTCAAAAATATTTTCATTTTTGATGAGACGCCGAATGAAAGCAGTTTAATCGCCGGCAACCGAAAACCCGCGATTTCCCGTAAATCCCGTATAGTCGAATGTATACAAAGAAAGTACAGGGAGTAAACTCATTTCCCGAACGATTTTTAAAATTATTTTTTCACCACTAAAACCCATGAGACTTGTAGTTTTCAAAATATTTTCATTTTTGATGAGACGCCGAATGAAAGCAGTTTAATCGCCGGCAACCGAAAACCCGCGATTTCCCGTAAATCCCGTATAGTCGAATGTATACAAAGAAAGTAAGCAGGGAGTAAACTCATTTCCCGAACGATTTTTAAAATTATTTTTTCACCACTAAAACCCATGAGACTTGTAGTTTTCAAAAATATTTTCATTTTTGATGAGACGCCGAATGAAAGCAGTTTAATCGCCGGCAACCGAAAACCCGCGATTTCCCGTAAATCCCGTATAGTCGAATGTATACAAAGAAAGTAAGCAGGGAGTAAACTCATTTCCCGAACGATTTTTAAAATTATTTTTTCACCACTAAAACCCATGAGACTTGTAGTTTTCAAAAATATTTTCATTTTTGATGAGACGCCGAATGAAAGCAGTTTAATCGCCGGCAACCGAAAACCCGCGATTTCCCGTAAATCCCGTATAGTCGAATGTATACAAAGAAAGTACAGGGAGTAAACTCATTTCCCGAACGATTTTTAAAATTATTTTTTCACCACTAAAACCCATGAGACTTGTAGTTTTCAAAAATATTTTCATTTTTGATGAGACGCCGAATGAAAGCAGTTTAATCGCCGGCAACCGAAAACCCGCGATTTCCCGTAAATCCCGTATAGTCGAATGTATACAAAGAAAGTACAGGGAGTAAACTCATTTCCCGAACGATTTTTAAAATTATTTTTTCACCACTAAAACCCATGAGACTTGTAGTTTTCAAAAATATTTTCATTTTTGATGAGACGCCGAATGAAAGCAGTTTAATCGCCGGCAACCGAAAACCCGCGATTTCCCGTAAATCCCGTATAGTCGAATGTATACAAAGAAAGTAAGCAGGGAGTAAACTCATTTCCCGAACGATTTTTAAAATTATTTTTTCACCACTAAAACCCATGAGACTTGTAGTTTTCAAAAATATTTTCATTTTTGATGAGACGCCGAATGAAAGCAGTTTAATCGCCGGCAACCGAAAACCCGCGATTTCCCGTAAATCCCGTATAGTCGAATGTATACAAAGAAAGTACAGGGAGTAAACTCATTTCCCGAACGATTTTTAAAATTATTTTTTCACCACTAAAACCCATGAGACTTGTAGTTTTCAAAAAATTTTCATTTTTGATGAGACGCCGAATGAAAGCAGTTTAATCGCCGGCAACCGAAAACCCGCGATTTCCCGTAAATCCCGTATAGTCGAATGTATACAAAGAAAGTACAGGGAGTAAACTCATTTCCCGAACGATTTTTAAAATTATTTTTTCACCACTAAAACCCATGAGACTTGTAGTTTTCAAAAATATTTTCATTTTTGATGAGACGCCGAATGAAAGCAGTTTAATCGCCGGCAACCGAAAACCCGCGATTTCCCGTAAATCCCGTATAGTCGAATGTATACAAAGAAAGTAAGCAGGGAGTAAACTCATTTCCCGAACGATTTTTAAAATTATTTTTTCACCACTAAAACCCATGAGACTTGTAGTTTTCAAAAATTTTCATTTTTGATGAGACGCCGAATGAAAGCAGTTTAATCGCCGGCAACCGAAAACCCGCGATTTCCCGTAAATCCCGGCTCGGCCCGTATAGTCGAATGTATACAAAGAAAGTAAGCAGGGAGTAAACTCATTTCCCGAACGATTTTTAAAATTATTTTTTCACCACTAAAACCCATGAGACTTGTAGTTTTCAAAAATATTTTCATTTTTGATGAGACGCCGAATGAAAGCAGTTTAATCGCCGGCAACCGAAAACCCGCGATTTCCCGTAAATCCCTCGGCCCGTATAGTCGAATGTATACAAAGAAAGTAAGCAGGGAGTAAACTCATTTCCCGAACGATTTTTAAAATTATTTTTTCACCACTAAAACCCATGAGACTTGTAGTTTTCAAAAATATTTTCATTTTTGATGAGACGCCGAATGAAAGCAGTTTAATCGCCGGCAACCGAAAACCCGCGATTTCCCGTAAATCCCGTCGGCCCGTATAGTCGAATGTATACAAAGAAAGTAAGCAGGGAGTAAACTCATTTCCCGAACGATTTTTAAAATTATTTTTTCACCACTAAAACCCATGAGACTTGTAGTTTTCAAAAATATTTTCATTTTTGATGAGACGCCGAATGAAAGCAGTTTAATCGCCGGCAACCGAAAACCCGCGATTTCCCGTAAATCCGCGTATAGTCGAATGTATACAAAGAAAGTAAGCAGGGAGTAAACTCATTTCCCGAACGATTTTTAAAATTATTTTTTCACCACTAAAACCCATGAGACTTGTAGTTTTCAAAAATATTTTCATTTTTGATGAGACGCCGAATGAAAGCAGTTTAATCGCCGGCAACCGAAAACCCGCGATTTCCCGTAAATCCCGTATAGTCGAATGTATACAAAGAAAGCAGGGAGTAAACTCATTTCCCGAACGATTTTTAAAATTATTTTTTCACCACTAAAACCCATGAGACTTGTAGTTTTCAAAAATATTTTCATTTTTGATGAGACGCCGAATGAAAGCAGTTTAATCGCCGGCAACCGAAAACCCGCGATTTCCCGTAAATCCCGTATAGTCGAATGTATACAAAGAAAGTAAGCAGGGAGTAAACTCATTTCCCGAACGATTTTTAAAATTATTTTTTCACCACTAAAACCCATGAGACTTGTAGTTTTCAAAAATATTTTCATTTTTGATGAGACGCCGAATGAAAGCAGTTTAATCGCCGGCAACCGAAAACCCGCGATTTCCCGTAAATCCCGTATAGTCGAATGTATACAAAGAAAGTAAGCAGGGAGTAAACTCATTTCCCGAACGATTTTTAAAATTATTTTTTCACCACTAAAACCCATGAGACTTGTAGTTTTCAAAAATATTTTCATTTTTGATGAGACGCCGAATGAAAGCAGTTTAATCGCCGGCAACCGAAAACCCGCGATTTCCCGTAAATCCCGTATAGTCGAATGTATACAAAGAAAGTAAGCAGGGAGTAAACTCATTTCCCGAACGATTTTTAAAATTATTTTTTCACCACTAAAACCCATGAGACTTGTAGTTTTCAAAAATATTTTCATTTTTGATGAGACGCCGAATGAAAGCAGTTTAATCGCCGGCAACCGAAAACCCGCGATTTCCCGTAAATCCCGTATAGTCGAATGTATACAAAGAAAGTAAGCAGGGAGTAAACTCATTTCCCGAACGATTTTTAAAATTATTTTTTCACCACTAAAACCCATGAGACTTGTAGTTTTCAAAAATATTTTCATTTTTGATGAGACGCCGAATGAAAGCAGTTTAATCGCCGGCAACCGAAAACCCGCGATTTCCCGTAAATCCCGGCTCGACCCGTATAGTGGAATGTATACAAAGAAAGTAAGCAGGGAGTAAACTCATTTCCCGAACGATTTTTAAAATTATTTTTTCACCACTAAAACCCATGAGACTTGTAGTTTTCAAAAATATTTTCATTTTTGATGAGACGCCGAATGAAAGCAGTTTAATCGCCGGCAACCGAAAACCCGCGATTTCCCGTAAATCCCGGCTCGGCCCGTATAGTCGAATGTATACAAAGAAAGTACAGGGAGTAAACTCATTTCCCGAACGATTTTTAAAATTATTTTTTCACCACTAAAACCCATGAGACTTGTAGTTTTCAAAAATATTTTCATTTTTGATGAGACGCCGAATGAAAGCAGTTTAATCGCCGGCAACCGAAAACCCGCGATTTCCCGTAAATCCCGGCTGTATAGTCGAATGTATACAAAGAAAGTAAGCAGGGAGTAAACTCATTTCCCGAACGATTTTTAAAATTATTTTTTCACCACTAAAACCCATGAGACTTGTAGTTTTCAAAAATATTTTCATTTTTGATGAGACGCCGAATGAAAGCAGTTTAATCGCCGGCAACCGAAAACCCGCGATTTCCCGTAAATCCCGTATAGTCGAATGTATACAAAGAAAAAGACAAGTAAAACTCATTTCCCGAACGATTTTTAAAATATTTTTTCACCACTAAAACCCATGAGACTTGTAGTTTTCAAAAATATTTTCATTTTTGATGAGACGCCGAATGAAAGCAGTTTAATCGCCGGCAACCGAAAACCCGCGATTTCCCGTAAATCCCGTATAGTCGAATGTATACAAAGAAAGTAAGCAGGGAGTAAACTCATTTCCCGAACGATTTTTAAAATTATTTTTTCACCACTAAAAC